>JAOTOM010001027.1:0-55641 GCA_034440615.1 Ashinkailepas kermadecensis
AGGTTCTTCAGTTTTGGCAGAAGGGTCCTTAATCTTGAAAGGAGGGTCCTTAACTTTGGCAGGAGGGTCCTTGGTCTTGGCAGGAAGATTCTCAGTCTTGGTAGGAGAGCCCTTAGTCTTGGAAGGAGGCTCCTGAGGCTTATGAAAATACTGCAGCGTTTAGCACGGACCCCGTGATATTGCTCAGTGGCCAAAAAGCAGGAAACCCATCAGCATCGATCGCAGTCCTCTAGAGTTCACGAACACGCCCCAAAGTCCAGCAGGAGGACCCAAAGTCGAGCAGGAGGACCCATCGTGCTGTCCGCAGATCCGAGGTCAGGGTTTGCATTAGCATTGACAAGACGCCGAGGCTTAGAAGTACATTAATCATGACAGAAGACCGGCTATAGAGGTCATGTAAGACTGCAAATCTGGCAGAGGGCTCCTCATGTTTGAAGACCCCAGATGAGAGGTCTTGACAAGAGGCTCCAGAGAACCCCTAGAGACCTAAGAATGCAGAGTTCTCCGAACTTCAGGAGGCACTCAGGAACTCGTGGACTTGGAGTATAGAGCATAGTGTAGAGCACGCATAACCGAGTGCTCCCCCCCGCTCCCCCCTCCCCCACGACCACTCGGAACAAAGTGGTGTCGCCGCCATGTCTTCAACATATGATGGGTAAATTCATGTCCTGAGACGCACACCAACGCTTTCAGAGGTCCAGACAAGCCAGAGATGGAGAAACTAGCTGCAGCGTGACCTGCATCTAGATGTAAACCATTGATTACACTCTGCAGTCCTTAACAAAAGATGGTGATATTTTATGTAAAATAACTGACGAATTCGCAACAGCCACTTGGCAGCGACCTGTCGCCCACTCGTGCCACTTGGCAGTGACCTGTCGCCCGCGCGTGCCACTTGGCAGTGACCTGTCGCCCGCGCGTGCCACTTGGCAGTGACCTGTCGCCCGCGCGTGCCACTTGGCAGTGACCTGTCGCCCACTCGTGCCACTTGGCAGTGACCTGTCGCCCGCACGTGCCATTCAGTTAAGCCCGCTGCACGTGGTGCCAGTCTGAGGCTGTACAGACGTCGGACGTCTGTCAGACGTCCGCGGAATCGCCTGCGGTGATCAGTGTTCCACGGGCTCGGTGTGTACCGGCGTCTTCGGATCGGCAACTTACGTCCGTCTGACGTCCGTCTGACGTCCGCCCGACAGTGGGACTTGTCTCGACTGGACCGTCTGGACTTTTGGTGCCGCTTCATGGGCGCAACACGATTCAGCTGCGCCACAAACGCACGCCAACGTTCGTAGA
The DNA here is from genome assembly GCA_034440615.1 of Ashinkailepas kermadecensis. NCBI lineage: Eukaryota > Metazoa > Arthropoda > Thecostraca > Neolepadidae > Ashinkailepas > Ashinkailepas kermadecensis. The sequence continues at coordinate 1,291 of JAOTOM010001027.1, forward strand.
GAACGCGACTGGACGCAGTGGTCGCGACTCTCGACTGTTTCCATTCCTCCGTGGACGGACGTCAACGTCTCTGACGTCCGTCCGGATGGCGCTGCGCCTCCTCTGAGGGACAAACAATAAAGAAATACACGGACGTCAGACGATCGTAAAGCCGGAGACGAGCGTGGTGTGCAGCGGGCGTTGAGGAGGCGCTCGAGTAATCAGTGCCGAGCATGTAATCTGCATATCGGCATGCAGCTTGGGCTATATGCACAGATAGCATGGCTGTGCAAGCGACGGACTCCAAGTATGGACCAAGTAATGAACCAAGCAAGAGCTCAGGCCGTTTCCGTTGGCTTCACATCCATGTTAAATTCAAGTTTGTTTGCGCTTCCAACAAATGGCGGGCGTTTGGCGTTCACTTGATGTAAGCCCGACTACGGGGGCACGAGAGAGGTGTGGTCTATAAGTACAGGTGACAACCAGGGGATCCTTGCCCATCCCTAGTACAAATTAAAGCTAAAAAGTTTATCTCTATCGCCACTACCCGAAGCATTTCGCCAGTCCTCTGTCTCCAGTGGCTGGCCATCGTCGCCAGCCAGTTCCTCCCTAACTACGCCGCAGTCACAGACCTAAAGCTAACCCATTGCCTTCTACCAGATGGGTTATACACGCACCCGACCACAGCCGAGCATGCATTTATACTTTTGTTGAACAAGCGACCTTCCATGAAAGGTCAAAGGTGAACATGTTCCATAATTACGCATGGGCTCTTTCAGCCCAGTGACGCATGGGCCCTGTCGGACATGCGACCACGAAATGAGCTCCAAACTGTAGCATAAAAATTGCACGAATTCATTATGCAACCTGTTATATTATGTTGCAAATATTACATGTCACATGCTATACTACACATGCATTACATGCTACTGGCATGTTGTACATATTACATATACAATATGCTGGTGCAGAAATGATAATACACACAAGAATAAGAAAGTTTTCTCTAGACCAGGAGGGTTGTATTAGTGACCAAATCCAAAAGCATTGTACGAAGGACAAAATACTCTACTTTTTGGAACTAGGCTATATGATGAGTGTACGAATCCTGTATTTTATGATGTATTAATTGTCACAACTTCAACGAGAAACCAGGAGACATTAGCTTCACATCAAGTTGAATTATCTACCGTTTGCCATGCCGTTTGATGGCATCGATGACATGCCGATTTAACTGCTTCACGCAAATCCATATACTTGTTTAACTTTTTTCGTTAGTGTGCTCCCACGTGACTTTACTCCACATGCCACCCCCACCCGTCATGCAACATACTACGAAGTGGTGAACAGGGGCGCAATCAAGATTTTCTTGAGGGGCCCGACACCCAAAACATCTCATTTTACTGAGACCGCCCTTTGGCACGCGACGCACGGCAAACACTTTCGGTTTGGCGTGACGCAAATCCTACAATTCTGTTTGATCACACGACATCTTCTTTGTTAAGGGGGCGGTGCCACCGCCATGACTGCGCCTCGGGTGGTGAACACAAGGTTCTCCAAAAGCGCATACCACGACTGAGCGTGAGCAAAAATAATCTGGACTGATCTTGACCAATCAAGAAACGACGCTCTAATAATGTCATCGGTCGAAACTTGACCTATGAAATATGCAGGAGTGACAGCCACCTCATCCCATCGAGCACGTTATTTCTGGAAGACAAAATCAACAGCCCACAGTCGTCTTTCGCGCAATGCGTCTATCTACACGAGGATACCAGCTTAGTCATCAGTGTACTGGCGAAAAGCTAGGAACTTCTTGCTTATTAAAGTAATGAAAAGTATAACGCTGCTGGCAGCCGACATAGCCGTCGCCAATCAGGTAAAGGACTATGTCAAGCACCATTTTAAGAAACAAATCTACCAACGGAGACTTGGGTTCCGCTTTTCCTTCTGAACCCTGAATTTAAAAGATGTTTTTGACGTTGATATGCGATGATTTACCATCTTCCTGGATCTGAGGATTCTATTGCCTTGATCGATACGACGCAGGTGTCGTGGTCGCTTTCGACATTCGCCAGATCGGTGTTTTTTTGTTTGTTCTTCGCGCCGGATATGCTTGGTATTGGTCTTGGTATTGGGAATTACGTCGTCCCCGTGTTTTTTTTTTGTATTATTCGGGCCAGATATGCACTTGGTATTGGGAGTTACGCCGTCCCCGCCGTTTTTTTATTGGCGCCAGTTATGCCCTTAGTATTGGGAGCTACGCCGTCCCCGGCCGTTTTTTTTTATTGGCGCCAGATATGCCCTTGGTATTGGGAGTTTCGCCGTCCCCCACCTAACATTGGGGTGACACAAAGCATCCACCTGGATAATCGGCTTACACAAATATCTTGCCACCTTTTTTCGGTTGTACCCACATGCACGATGGCCAGCAGTGTATCTACCACCTATTGATCTCATGTATCTATCAATATTGCACTCAGCGTCGGATTCATTGCAGCCATGAGCATAACGCACCCAAATAGGGCACCACCGTTGAGGGGCGCAGGTCGATGGGGAGGCGCGCCTAGCTGCGCTGTTCCCACAGCCGTTTGTCGATAAGCCCTTAGGGGAGAATGTGGGTCAGTGTCGGCGAGGTAATCGATGAGGCGTGAGCGCGAGGTGCAGGGGGTCGGCAACAACTAGTGCGATCAAAGGGGCGTCCGGAATGGCACCAGCCCATCGCTCGGCGGGCTCCTCGGGGCATGCAGCTGGTGCCCCATTGAGGTCACCATGGTGAGATGTCGCGCAACAAAGTCACGAGCACGTACGTGGATGTATCTAATGCTTTGAGCGTAGACATAGCGTACATGAGGTGAATCTGGGGGCTGGGTGATGAGGCTCGGGTGATAACAGATCAATGTACACGTTGGCATGACAAACAATATATACCAACAGGTAGAACACGTACGATATGTCATTCTGTCCATGGCCCCTGTCCATGGTTCCTGTCCATGGTCCCTGTCCATGGTCCCTGTCCATGGTCCCTGTCCATTTCCATGGTCCATGCCATTCTGTCCTTGGCCTTTGTAGACATTGGTCCCAAACATACCTTAAATGATACTCGGTATGACAGGGACGATGTAAAATGGTTGCCATCTCGGTACTCGGTATGTCAGGGACGATGTAAAATGGTTGCCATCTCGGTGGTGGTTATTGGTTTTACGACACGTCGAGCGTTGAGTCATGTAGAGTCGCCAATATCTCACGCCGATTGGCCGCGGGCGAAGAGTAGCGACAGGTAAGACTCAAACCCACAATCTTTCGATTGTGAGACGGGCAACTTACCCCTAGACTACTCGTCCCCCGTTGCCATCTCGGTACTCGGAACGTCAAGGACGGTGTCAGATGTTTGCCATCCCGGATGACGCCAAGAGACGTCCCACCGTCACGCTGGATTAGCGCCACCATTGGTCGCGTGCGGTAAATTGAGAGCGACCGTCGTCGAACACGCTTACATGTGACTTGGCTGGCACCGATATGAAAAGGAACGTTGTGCATCCGCTCGCTCTCTTAAATCCAGGTCGATACAGCCGCTGACGGTGACCTGAGGTCAGCTGGTGACCGCCCGGACACAGTTGGCTTTCGGACAAAGTACGGCTTTTCACTGACAGGTGTGACCATGAAGGGCGATTCATTGGTGTGATAATGAAGGCGTCTTTTCTACTCTGAGGGGCACCATTGGGGGGGTGAATGGTTTTACGACACGTCGACGGTTGAGTCATGTAGCGTCGCCAATCTCTCACGCCGATTGGTCGCGGGCGAAGAGTAGCGACAGGTGAGACACGAACCCACGATCTTTCGATTGTGAGACGGGCAACTTACCCATGTAGACTACTCGTCCCCGGGCACTATCGGGCGAAAACAATCGATGTGCGGGGTGGGGGGGGGGAGGGTGTGCACTCGAGTGTCTTACACGGGTGCCGTTTTCCAGCCCGAAGGGTGCCGCATCTCCATCGAGCGGGAGAGGGGCACATACACTCTGTACCCCCACTTGGATCCGCCAGTGCCACCTACCCTGATAATGCCATGTTGATATTAACTTTGGGTCAGTAGATTGATCGGGTGTGGAAGGAGGCGGAAGATGGTAAAACGTAACTCAGGCGCGCTATCCCTCCCCATGGAGAGGGCTAGCGCGTCCCAGCTTTGTTATACATCCGATATTAACGCGCCCTGGCCATGCGCCTAAATGGTCAGGCGCCATGCGCTTAAATGGTGCGCCTAAATGGATAATGGCCAGCCGTTATCTCTGTGACTTGAGATAGCGGGCAACTGGTGTGACTGACATCACACCAACGTGGTGGGAAAAGGCATCATGTTTAATGAAAAGCATGCGCGTGGCCACTGCTGAGAGCCCTGGGACACCGACTCCACTTGGAAAGCTAGTCAACTTCAGAACAATACTGCATCTCCTTGAAGTTTGATCACCTGTTTCGGGGGACATCGTAATCGAGTGGATGGACGGTTTCGATGCCGGTCTCGCTGGCCTGGGTCTCCGCCTCGGTCAGTGTTGCCATGCCCCGCGGCGTAGCCGATCGGTGGGACCGCCTGCCTGTTGACCCGTCCTTAAAGACGTGCCACATCCGAAATGGTTGTGTAGCTATTTAATAGCATTGTGTATTGCAAAATAGCAAACACGATTTTTCCCTTCCTCCATGCTGGTGCTAGAACGACCACCTTCATCGCGGCTTTGGTTGTCAGTGCTGAATGAACGCTTGCTCTATGGTAATAGCCAGCAATAGCAATAGCCATCACGGTACGACAGGACCATCAATCCGCGAAGGGTTAACGTTATGGGACACGGCGTAATAACCTACCATTTGATGTTCGCGGAAGAACGTTATTTCGGCTCTGCAACTGGAGAGGCTCTGGAGGTGAGGGGATGGGCTAATTATGTCTGGGGTAAACGGGAGCAGATGCTGAGCTCCGAGTAGCTGACATGAAAATGTTGCCGCAAAGATGAAAACAGTACGAATGTTGAGACTCCAGAACCAGTGTCACCGAAATCGGAATTCATGGCGTTAAGTGGGGTGGGGGAGGGGCGGAGGATAGACACGTCTTTCCCCTCCAGCTTGAAAATAGCTTCTGCATCCCTGGCGTCGAACCTCACCTGGGGGCCGAAGGTGGCGAGGCCATTGATGAAAAGGCTCATGCGATGTTGTTCATCCTGTGTGTCACGTGGTGTGTTGACCTGCTCATTTACTGAGCCTGTCAGCTTGCAATACTCGGCTCTTGATTTCACCAGCGTTTCGCGGTCCGATAGCGGACACCCAAAGCAGCTTGTCACGCACTGTTCATTTGTTTTGACCAAGGAGTGAATGGCCAGTGAAGTTTTGTCACGTGCAGGAGAACACAGTGCCACGTAATTAACACCTGTCTACATGTTGGTCGGTTGAGATCGCACCGACGCACTCTCGGGTGGTGAGGGCCGGAAGCGATTTGCCTTGGCAACAGATCGATTCGCAAGATACTGCTTTTGATGGACGTAATTTTGCACAGTGCGTTTCATCCATGGGTGTATTTTGTACTGGTTATGCGCCAAGCCTGGACATTTGACTACTAGCGCCGCGGTGCGGACGCAGTTAATACTTCGGAAAAGCACGAAATATAAAGCCTATTTTGAAGACCCCATCCAGTAATGAAATAGTACATGCAACCGCCTCTGACATCAGATCGGTTTCATATCGATTTCAGAATTTTTTGGTGCGGCAATTAATCGCTGAAATTGGAGACCGATATTATTTCAAACTAACATGGACTTCATCCGACTGGTACCTACACTGCCTAGGTCACCTGCCCGTATGTAAAACCCTTGTTGCACAGGATTGGGACGTTTGATACCGGTCTGCTGATGTGCATTTTATGATCCTTTTACAAATTTGACGCATCACTTTGGCTCTTTTTTTAAACACCCGGCGTCATTTTACGCTCCAACTGGCGATCTTCTGCCACAGTAACCACTATAAACATGCATGGCTAGACAAAACCCATGCTACAGGCAGATATGCAGCTTATTGCCTGTCTGCTAATGTACATCTCACTACACGTTTGGAAAATTTCGGCGCGGCATTTTGCGTTTATTTGCTATGTCCTCACTAGCATTGCTCTGTAGCGCAACGTTCATTTGCGTGCCAATAAATCACTACAACTATTACCGCTTCTTAACCTGTCTTTGTCTGAAGGGGACTCTTCATGCCCCTTCATTCTCTTCCGGTAACTGGGAATCAAAACAGCATAGCGCCATAAAGTGTCCGGGATGCCCCCTGTCATCAATTCCACACCTGGTGCCGAAAACGTGTCGGAGGTGACTTATATGACGTGTCAAGGAGCCTTGTTCCTGTTTCGATACTCTAAATTGGGCATTGTCGCCCATGCGCGTAGGTTAGAGCTGTGTTGTGTGGCCACATATGGGCCAGAGTGACACACTGGGCCAGAGTGACAGAGTGACACACTGTGGACCAGAGTGACAGAGTGACACACTGTGGGCCAGAGTGACACACTGGGCCAGAGTGACAGAGTGACACACTGGGCCAGAGTGACACACTGGGCCAGAGTGACACACTGGGCCAGAGTGACAGAGTGACACACTGTGGACCAGAGTGACACACTGGGCCAGAGTGACAGAGTGACACACTGTGGACCAGAGTGACACACTGGGCCAGAGTGACAGAGTGACACACTGTGGACCAGAGTGACACACTGGGCCAGAGTGACACACTGGGCCAGAGTGACAGAGTGACACACTGTGGACCAGAGTGACACACTGGGCCAGAGTGACAGAGTGACACACTGTGGACCAGAGTGACACACTGGGCCAGAGTGACACACTGGGCCAGAGTGACAGAGTGACACACTGGGCCAGAGTGACACACTGGGCCAGAGTGACAGAGTGACACACTGTGGACCAGAGTGACACACTGGGCCAGAGTGACAGAGTGACACACTGTGGACCAGAGTGACACACTGGGCCAGAGTGACAGAGTGACACACTGTGGACCAGAGTGACACACTGGGCCAGAGTGACACACTGGGCCAGAGTGACAGAGTGACACACTGGGCCAGAGTGACACACTGGGCCAGAGTGACAGAGTGACACACTGTGGACCAGAGTGACACACTGGGCCAGAGTGACACACTGGGACAGAGTGACAGAGTGACACACTGTGGACCAGAGTGACACACTGGGCCAGAGTGACAGAGTGACACACTGTGGACCAGAGTGACACACTGGGCCAGAGTGACAGAGTGACACACTGTGGATCAGAGTGACACACTGGGCCAGAGTGACACACTGGGCCAGAGTGACAGAGTGACACACTGGGCCAGAGTGACACACTGGGCCAGAGTGACAGAGTGACACACTGTGGACCAGAGTGACACACTGGGCCAGAGTGACACACTGTGGATCAGAGTGACACACTGGGCCAGTGAGGGATCATTGTTTGTGCTGCTATTTGTGCCCACATATTTGACAGAGTGACACATATCGTAAGCGAATTTAATGTGATGCATATCGCAATAATCATTATTCCATTATTACCACTGAATGATGTTTAGTATTTCCACCCGGACGCAACGTTCAATATTGAGATCAATTCGCTGGACGCTGCGACTTGCCAATGTGTCCTATTGTCATTTGACCTTGACCATGACGCCAGCCGAGTGCCATCAGCCATGACCCCTGCCGGCGACCTTGAGTACTCGCGACACCAGACAAGTCGAGGGCTGTCGTGTACCGTGTAACTGGGTGCGAGAACAAATGGGCAGAAAGTTCCAACCTGCGAATAAATTACCTCCTTTTTCAATCCGCTTGGCTTGTGAAGTCATCCACAGCCAATATCGATATCTAGGTGATAGCGAATATCTAGGTGTCACCATAGCCAATATCACCATAGATAATATCTAGGTGATATTTTCCATAACCTCGAACGTGCACAGTACAGGGCTACCGACCACAGTGTGGATCTCAGCTGTATTTGGTCATCGGGTGCCGAGGTAGACAGGGTCTGCCTGAAGCTCTTCCTCGTCGCCAGCGAATGACGTTCTGCCGGGGGAAACCCTAGTCGATGCCGGGTTAACATTTTTACTGGGCAAAGGTCGCATCGCGCATCGCGGCAGCAACACTTGTGGTTTTCCACCCGAGGCGGAGACGAGTGCTTCGGACAGTCCCAATCAGTCGGATGCAAATCATGCTACGTGATGCATGTTTCCAAACTATGCTATGCATATAATGCCAGACATTCTTGTTCTTTTGCAGGTGAAGCTGAAAGTGACTCGGACTTTGCGGTATGTCCCTTAAACCGATGGCGACATACCATGTGCTGCTTGGGATTTAAACTCAAGAACACCCCGTCCAACAAGACCTCCCTCCGCTGGGGCGACGGATGCTTCTAGACGACGCCAGCGGTGACATCTAGCGCTGACATTGGGAACTACTAGCGCCGGACTGTGCGCCAAGTGCGCTTCCTGAGTAATTGTGGTTGGCCGTAGGCGAGTGCTCCATAGAAGCTGTGCGGATGTTCCGTTATTGTTGACAGCATTGGGCTTCCGTGTGGGGCAGCCGCATAACTGACAAAGATAACAGAGTATTTTTAATATTGTGAGAGTCTTACTTTTATAAGGGTGTGTAGTGTTCTATTTTGTTACCCTGTTAAATTAAAAGTAGTTCTTCCAACGGAAACAACAGGGGAGGCAAGGTGAGTCGCGCTTGTTCATCAGCATGTTCACTTTGTCCATGTAGAGCTGACAATTATCTAACATACGACGCCGCAAGCGGTGGTACATGTGGATTGTGTTTAATAACACCACTAGTTAGTTAAGCACGGCATGACGAGTCTGTCACAGTGTCCATGTAGAGCTGACAATTATCTAACATACGACGCCGCAAGCGGTGGTACATGTGGATTTAGGCTGACATTTCTACATCGACGCCGCAGCGGTGGTCGTGGTTGTGTTTAATAACACCACTGTTAGTCTAAGCACGGCATGACGAGTTGTCACAGTGTCCATGTAGAGCTGACAATTATCTAACATACGACGCCGCAGCGGTGGTCATGTGGATTGTGTTTAATAACACCATAGTTGTCTAAGCACGGCATGACGAGTCTGTCACAGTGTCCATGTAGAGCTGACAATTATCTAACATACGACGCCGCAAGCGGTGGTACATGTGGATTGTGTTTAATAACACCACTAGTTAGTCTAAGCACGGCATGACGAGTTGTCACGTGTCCATGTAGAGCTGACAATTATCTAACATACGACGCCGCAAGCGGTGGTACATGTGGATTGTGTTTAATAACACCACTAGTTAGTCTAAGCACGGCATGACGAGTCTGTCACGTGTCCATGTGAGCTGACAATTATCTAACATACGACGCCGCAAGCGGTGGTACATGTGGATTGTGTTTAATAACACCACTAGTTAGTCTAAGCACGGCATGACGAGTCTGTCACAGTGTCCATGTAGAGCTGACAATTATCTAACATACGACGCCGCAGCGGTGGTACATGTGGATTGTGTTTAATAACACACTAGTTGTCTAGCACGGCTGACGGTCTGTCCGTGTCCATGTAGAGCTGACAATTATCTCATACGACGCCGCAAGCGGTGGTACATGTGGATTGTGTTTAATAACACCACTGTTGTCTGGGCATGACGAGTCTGTGTGTCCATGTGGCTCATTATCTACATACGACGCCGCAAGCGGTGGTACTGTGGATTGTGTTTAATAACACCACTAGTTGTCAGCCGGCTGCGAGTCTGTTCACAGTGTCCATGTAGAGCTGACAATTATCTAACATACGACGCCGCAAGCGGTGGTACATGTGGATTGTGTTCAATAACACCACTAGTTAGTCTAAGCACGGCATGACGAGTCTGTCTTAGAGAGTTGGAGAGAGCATAGAGAGCACACACAACAGATCACAGAACATTTTAGTTGCAAGCAATCTGAAGCAAAGTAAATGGCGCTCAAGAAGGCTTTAGACTCTTTGAAGTAAACGCAAAGGTGGATGATGCTAAATATTATTGTACCTCTTTAGATAAATGGGTGGCTAACGTTTAACTCGATTGTTCCTATGCTCCAGGTGAGCTCTGTTGACGGGCTAAAATGATGCAGCTGATGTCTTCTCACCAACAATATGCATTCTGAAACCGCATCAGGCATCATTTCGGCCTTACAAATGACGGGTAAACAAATAAAAAACACCTTTTGACCATTGAATGAATTGTGATCATAACAAACGCGTTACCTATCCATAAGAGCTTTTGTCTGTCTATATCCATGGGCCTTTATTTTGTGAAATTATTGGCGGGAGGGGGACAATGCATGAAGACAATGTCTGGACCCAAATATATTAGGGAGGGGTCGGGGCACAAGGGGATCAATGTGGCCCGATGTTAAAAGTATAAATTATTTGGGGGGGGGGGTAAAGACATTGAGAGGAACATGTTCCATCAAAAGTGTAGAAATCAACACCCTTATCTATATTTGATTCGCTTGATAATTTTTTTCTGTTAAGCTGTAGATAATCATATTCGTTAATACTTCAAGCACGGGCGTAACTACCTGCTTCACTGCTCAATTGTTGATTGTTTTCCACACCGTGCAATGGATAAGTCGAAAATTTCCACTGCAGTATTCTTGGCGGTAGTCACGACTTCGAAATGACTTCACATCCTCCTTCTAAAATCAAAAAACATTGACGCATTGCAACATATATGCGTGCAGTTGGATACGCATTCAGCGCACAGCAGTACGTGCGTAAGCATATAAGCAGAATATCAAACCAGGCTTGCCAGATGTGTTGCACGGCGATATAGAAACCAGGTTTTGTCGGGGGTTCTTCTACAGTATGTGACTATGGGTTGATGTCACATCCACGGTCAGCAGGTATTACAAGTTTTGGTTAAAAAAATACAAATTTAGTTTCAATGGCTGTATTGCAGGAAGTGGTCGTAATCTAGGTGATGATTCAGAGTACTCTGGTGCCACTGAAAATACGGATGATTCTCATAAGCAGCTAATATATATGTATATATTTAATAAATGGCAATCGTGGCGAGATCCAAAGTCGTACCAGATGGGCAGTCATCTGTATCACGAAGTCATCCATTGTATATATCGGTGTTCATTGCTGCTCGAATGAAGAAAACAACGTTTTCTTAATATTTATTTTTGGAAAGAAGAACTTACTTATTAAGCACACCACCGTTTCTATTATTTGCAATATTTCGGTATTGATGATGCCAACAGCTATCAGAATCTGGTAATAATAATAAAACCAATGCAAGCACTGGCAGCTAAAACTTGTATATTTGTTTTCTTCTGCCGTGGGATGCTGCATTTCGGCGTCTGCTAACTCAGCTGTTGTTCGGCGGGACAGTGGTCGCCTGCTTTTTCACAATGTGCAAAGGAGCACTCAAATATACCGAAGGCTGCGCGTTACTAGTGGGGCTGCGATGTGATTACTTCGGTGCGTCTGAACCGCACACGTCATCCATTCTCTTTTCACATCTGGCAGTGTTGATGTATGCAGACGTTGCCGACTTGTTCGGCGACCCACCTCGGAAGTCCATTCTGGCCGCCCATCACAGCGCTGATGATGATTCAATGAATGCTGAATGCTGAATGAATTCAGCTGAAATCTTCAATCTTCAATGAATGCTGCCCGATTGAAGGCACGGCTGCCAGACATATTTTAACGGTGCCAATTTGTGCGGCCATATCCCAACTGCGGCCCGAAATGGTGGCGTTCGTAGTTGTTCAACAGGCACCGCCAGACCGGAAGTCGGACGGCGTGCAACAATTCGTTGCGAACATAACTTAAGCCTGCCGACAAAATACGACGGAGAACGGCAGAAGATAGCCTTTAAAAGTTGATGCCCGCGTTGGCTTTCCAACAGCGGATGGATAGACCTGCCGAGCTAACTTTGGCAATGGTCGAAACATAGTGGTCATGAGGGTATAGGCTCTTGGCATGCCACAGCATGTCGGTACTTGGTATACCTACACTTGCCATGTCATTGCATGTCTGTACTTGACGTACCTACGCTTGACATGCATCCGCATGCCTGTACTTGACAAACCTACACTTCACATGCCAACGCATAGAATGCATGGATGCACGGCCATAACATCAGCAGTAGTAGGCCATTCTGAATCCAAGCACATGCTAAGCGCATAACTCTCCCCGGCCCGACCACAGCCCGGCCAGCCGAGCTGGCTGCCATCTTCTGAATTATTTCGACCAGGCTAATCAGCCCGGCACATAATGGCCAAGATTACGGAACCGAAGGTGGCGCTGAGCTGCCATCTTCTCGTGTAGGTAGAAATTACTTCCGTTTGGTTTAGATAGTGCTAACCACTAACCCTCCATGTTGACCCTGCAGTGTAGCGAGCATAATCACCCCGGGCACACAATCGGCGTGCTAACCCCCACTTGCCTGCTACCCCCCTTGTTCATGGCAAAAGTGGGGCCATGACCGTAGGCGAACCAACCAAGGTGAAAAATAAAAATGTTAACCCACGGTGCTAACCCTACAGGGCTAACCCTACAAAACGGTGCTAACCCTACAAGAAGGCGGTGCTAACCCTCACGGTGCTAACCACCCACGGTGCTAACCCTCCACTGTGCTAACCCTCCACGGTGTTAACCCTCCACGGTGCTAACCCTCCACAGTGCTATGCCTCCACGGTGCTAACCCTCCACGGTGCTAACCCTCCACGGTGCTAACCCTCCACGTATCGTGGCCCACCAATGGTCCCGTACACCATATTGCAATCACCGGTACCAGAAGTGCCACGCCATTGATCTTCATATGACGCATTTAGCCAAAGAACGCGTCCCGACGAGGAGCCTATGGAACTTGTCATGGCATAGGAAACATACCACAATCGCCACCACTCCACGGGCGTGACCATTTTACTACTCTTGCACACTTCATGATGCGCTGGATTGTTGTGCATTCATCACGCAAAACAGCTTCCTAACTACGAGGACACCGATGGCACCGGCGTGCCAAACAGAGCGGGGCAGAGCCACACTCCATTTTGTTGTTTTGCGACACAAGTGTCGTTGCGGAAACTTATGATACTCGACACCATTGTCTCGGCGGCGAAAACGGGACAGGAGCGTCGGCTGGCCTGGAGCCTGCTGGACGGCGCGCTCTTAAAGCATGATGAAGTGCGTCCAAACAGCGCTCTGGCCGGAAACAAAACTGGAATTGTCACGCGAGCGGCGAGAAGACGCTGCGGCACTGGCCATGTCGTACTGCATAATGGGAACATAAAGAAGACGCTGCGGTACTGGCCATGTCGTACTGCATAATGGGAACATAAAGAAGACGCTGCGGCACTGGCCATGTCGTACTGCATAATGGGAACATAAAGAAGACGCTGCGGCACTGGCCATGTCGTACTGCATAATGGGAACATAAAGAAGACGCTGCGGCACTGGCCTGTCGTACTGCATAATGGGAACATAAAGAAGACGCTGCGGTACTGGCCATGTCGTACTGCATAATGGGAACATAAGAAGACGCTGCGGCACTGGCCATGTCGTCTGCATAATGGGAACATAAAGAAGACTGCGGTACTGGCCATGTCGTACTGCATAATGGGAACATAAAGAAGACGCTGCGGCACTGGCCATGTCGTACTGCATAATGGGAACATAAAGAAGACGCTGCGGCACTGGCCATGTCGTACTGCATAATGGGAACATAAAGAAGACGCTGCGGCACTGGCCATGTCGTACTGCATAATGGGAACATAAAGAAGACGCTGCGGCACTGGCCATGTCGTACTGCATAATGGGAACATAAAGAAGACGCTGCGGCACTGGCCATGTCGTACTGCATAATGGGAACATAAAGAAGACGCTGCGGCACTGGCCATGTCGTACTGCATAATGGGAACATAAAGAAGACGCTGCGGCACTGGCCATGTCGTACTGCATAATGGGAACATAAAGAAGACGCCGCGGCACTGGCCATGTCGTACTGCATAATGGGAACATAAAGAAGACGCTGCGGTACTGGCCATGTCGTACTGCATAATGGGAACATAAAGATAAAACGCTGCGGCACTGGCCATGTCGTACTGCATAATGGGAACATAAAGAAGACGCTGCGGCACTGGCCATGTCGTACTGCATAATGGGAACATAAAGATAAGAGCAGGGTTTATTTTGTGCCCGCTTCACTCAAAATATTGCAATATTGCGTGTAAGCAACAAACACAAAAACAATCTGTATTCCGGACACGAGTACACATTTACAAACATATGTAAAATGCTCCTTTTTTGCTTCGGCAAATAATTTGCGGTGGCACCTCCAGCAGCTGGTTGTTGCACGTGACATTACACACCGTGCCGCGGCATCTCCAGGAGCCGCCATAGGAGCCGTCACCGTCGCCTGCCAACAACGCTGTCACGCCGGATGCCATGTTACACACCGTGCCGCAGCATCTCCAGGAGCCGCCATCGGAGCCGTCACCGTCGCCTGCCAACAACGCTGTCACGCCGGATGCCATGTTCGCAACACGGCATCCCGAAATGGCCCGCGTCTTTCTCGTGTTGTGTAGCACACGATAAAGACGCGATAAAGACTCCTCGTGTTGTGTAGCACACGATAAAGACGCCATATATCGGTGTATTGAATTGAACGGCTTTAGCAGACTTGCATCTCCATAACAGACACCTTTGTGAATACTATCATGTAATGCACAAGCATGGGGAATGGTGGATAGGTGCCGATCTACGATAGTTGCGGTACCTATGGTACGACTTTCTCAGAGGTCCAAAATGTTGTACTATTAGCAAGTAAATATGGTACTTGAGATTCGCTTGCGATGTACTTGAATTCACAATGTTTCCAGTTGATTGCTACATGTACCTGCACTGGTCCATTTAGTTTTTATCCATGACCATTTACATTCCCTTTCCTGTATTTTGATAATTTAATCGTCATACACATCTTGTTCGTAGGTTCGTAAATTAGCCGTATCTGCCTCTTCCCGCCAGGTCTTCGCCTTTTGGTGAAGTACAGAATTCACAAAGATGCAGACAAGGGCCCCCTAGACAAGGTTATTTATATATTTATGTTTGCTATTTCTATTAACATCGTTCCATCACTAGGGCTTATCTTCGATCCAAGGATCAACTTCGATAATACTCGACTTCGAGGCGCCCTAAAGCCCAAATAACTATCTTTAACTTTGGCACGGGGCTTTCAAATTTGTATCCACATGTCCGCTCCACTTCCCGGCGAGCCGCACCACTTTAGTGGACACTTTGTAAACCACCCGCGCCGCCGCCGCTCGGCGAGTTTTCGAGACGCACGGACTCGCCTCCGAGCACGCGAGCGGCAATCGCAGTTCGTCGCAGGCGAACGGACGTGAAACACGCGCGGCCGATGTTTCACGTTTCATCTGGCCGGGTATTGATCAGCTGGTCCGGCGCGCACCGGCGGGCCGACGGCACCGCCAGGCGCCGACCTGAGCGCCGAGAGACGCCGGCGCGGGCCGACGTTCGCGGCGCGTGACCGTTGAATTGGTTATCGAAAGGTCTGAATTATTCACGGCAGAAATAACCGAGCAGGTTCGCATGGACGCAGCGCTGTTCGAGACACGCGGCCACTTTCTGCGCACGCTTTGTCGGATGGGATGTGTCTGTTCGCCGTCGCCGGCTTCATCCGCGTTCAAAAGCAGGCTGAATATCCGAGATCTATTCATAGCTCATGCCGCAGACGAATTCCTCTAGGCGGTCTTGATGCGATCACGTGCTAGTATCAGTGAATCACGTGCTAGTATCAGTGGATCACGTGCTAGTATCAGTGGATCACGTGCTAGTCTCAGTGGATCACGTGCTAGTATCAGTGGATCACGTGCTAGTATCAGTGGATCACGTGCTAGTATCAGTGGAATCACATGCTAGTATCAGTGGAATCACGTGCTAGTATCAGTGAATCACGTGCTAGTATCAGTGAATCACGTGCTAGTACCAGTTAATAACGTGCTAGTATCAGTTAATAACGTGCTAGTATCAGCGACCACGGCTAGTCTCAGTGGCTCACGTGCTAGTCTCAGTGCATCACGTGCTAATATCAGTGGATCACGTGCTACTTTCAGTGCACTCCTGCGCGATGCATCTGGATTGCTGCAGCTGGAACATGCTACCAGATGATAAATAACATAATCACATTGCAGACGATCACTTGGCACACAGTCACTTAGCACACAGTCACTTGACACACGATCACTTGACACACAGTCACTTGACACACGATCACTTGACACACGATCACTTGACACACGATCACTTGGCACACGATCACTTGACACACGATCACTTGACACACGGTCACTTGACACACGGTCACTTGACACACGGTCACACCGCCTCACTCAACATCGATGCAAAAGCGCGCGGATAGTGGCCCACTTTGCCTGGAAACCGAGAAACACGCGCAACCGTTGCATGCCGTCAGAAGGCGACGCGATTGGCTGAGTGGAAGGTGATACGTCGTTGTCTGTCTAGAACAAGCTGCTGCCGGCTCGCTCAGCAAAACAGCTCGCTCGCTCAGCCAACAGCTCGCATATATATATATATATATATATATATATATATATATATATATATATATATATATATATATATATATATATATTATTTGTACTAGTTAAGATGGAATGACAAATCGTTAAAACCCAGAAAATGGGAGCTTTATTAACAACGTTTCGGCTCGTCTTTCTCAAGCTATGAACAATTTCAGGCATGAGGGAATTTAGACTTGTCGTCTTTTTTTTCTTTTTTTTTTTTTTTTTTTTTCTCTTCTTTTTTTTTTTTTTTCCCCCCTCCCCCTTCCCCCCCCTTCCCCCCACCAAAAAAAAAAAAAAAAAAAAAAAAAAAAAAAAGTGTTACACTGAATGAACGAGACAGTGAAAACAGTACATTGGAAACGACCAATAAGACGACAGTGATGTTTAACCTATCCTTTTCAATATGTTCCACAATCAGTTCCGCTACAACAGCTTGCAATTTTGAAACTACCAGAAACACCATTGGTATGCTCACGTGTGGCAATATATGCGGATTCCACTGTCTTCCGACACCTCTTCCCGAGTCCACCACTAAGAACAGATGCTTCTTTCCAATTTGGGAGATGGTCTTCTTCATCAACATGCACCACCATAGCATTAGAAAGTCTATGGTATCTGAGGTCTGAACGATGTTGCTAATTTGCCCTATCCCCGTCCCATTTCATAGTAACGTTTTCACATTCTCCCGCGCAAGGAATTTTGTAGACTACGCTTTTTCGTTCACGTGCGGACCCCTTTTTGACTATGTTTTGATTTTGACCCTGTGGAGACTGATGTTGATTTTGTTTTGTGAATCGGGAGATGGTGACTGCTCCCTGTGCTTCCGGTACTGATATGCACCTTTTGTCAACAACTCGTTGCTTGGCCTTTGTCATGCACATCAACTTTTCGCTTTTTGGCGCAACTTCACTATCAGACCCTCTGGATATTTCAGCAGCTTGAAAGACTCCTTCATGAAAATTAATTCTTCTCGAGGCGCTCAGGACTGCATATTCTATGAGCCCTTAAGAAAAAGCCCATTAGGACCCTGTTTTTGTTTCATGGCTGTGACCCGAAGTAGTGCAAAATATTTTTGTTAGTGGGCTTTCAGCACGGAAAAGTCGCATCTGCTGTCACAGCGTTTGATCAGTGTGTCCAAGAAAGGAATCCCAGCCTCATTATCTTGCTTTTTCCTTTTCTAACGCAATTGAATCGATGGTTCGCTCGTCAATATTTGTGTTGACAGCATCAAGATCAGTGTCTTGATCAGCAATCAGCCAATAGCTCATCTACGTATCTCAGCCAAAGGGAGTTGGCGCAATCATAGGTTTTAAATTGTCGCCTCGATGGTTTCCATAAACAAACATGCCAGAACTGGACTCAATGGTGAGCCCATCCGTGAGGCCGTCGATTTGCCGATATTCTTATCCCTGAAACTTGGATCCAAATTCCAATATGCACCAGCAGTATGGAAAGGCCATTTGGCTAGAAGATGTACGTGGCATTGTCTAAGGCCCTAGAAGCTGGTTTCTGGTTCTGGTTACGGTTTCACGTAAATTCTGGCTTTTTTCTGGTTTATTCTCGGTCACCTTTCGCGCGCTGGATGCATTCTTGACTTAGCTTCATACAGTTTTGCTAGTTTTTGGTCAGTTATGTGAGCCCCCTTATAAAAATCCTGGCTCCGTTACGATTTGTGGTTTTTGCGTGTATATAATATACATATGAAGGGGGCCGAACGTGTTAATATAGCTATATTGTTATATATTTTAATATATATATATATATATATGTGTGTGTGTGTTTGTGTGTGTGTGCGTGCATATGTTCAGACACGATCTCGTCGCATGAGGGATGTGTTGCTGGCACGGAAGTTCAGGAACGTCAAATGCGCATTGCAGCATTTGGTAGTGCATGCCTCCTACAGTATGGTCATGAACATTTATTTATTGTCTGCCATTAACAAATAGACTAAATAAAGATACTACTGGCATTGTTAAAATGTTTGCCCAAAATGCCTCCACTGTGCACACTGCATGCGAGGTGTACTTGGTATTTGCTCATCTCATGAGAAGGTACACAACGCTTGCCAGTAAAATTCATCGACATTCAACATATGCCAAATAGTCAGAAGCTTAATTCGGATAGCAAGCCATGATTTCACCTTCCGTGTTGGTAGTCACAAAAGTGAAGTATTCCATTCCATGGCACACATCTCTTGTAATAGATTAGAACGCAGATCTCCATGGCACAAGGCCGATCCACGCTGTGCAGAATATTCAAGTCGCCCTATGCTTCAAACGCCTGGCTACGTAATCTTCTGCAGATGGACTTCAACATCGGCGGCGTCATCTCTATCATCCTCTTCTACATCCTGATCCTGGCGGTCGGGATCTGGGCGGCTCGCAAGAAGCCGCCCGGCGAGGATGACAGCGAAGACGTCATGCTTGCCGGCAGGAGCATCGGCATCTTCGTGGGCATCTTCACCATGACTGGTGGGTTCTCACAACATGCAGATTGAATAGGCAGACAGGCGAACAGCCAGGCGCAGCTACTGAATGGCACACAGACGGATGGTCGAGGTCGCATTAGCTCAGTCGGTAGGGCGTTAGAGTTTTGATCGTAAGATCTTGGGTTCGAATCCCACAACTGGCGGGATTACAAGCCAACTCGTGATCAATCGGCGTGAGAGATTGGCGACGCCATATGACCTAGCAGTTGAATGTGTTGTAAGAGAACCCCGCATCCTCCCCTCCCCCAACCAACGCGGTGTCAAATTTAGCACACCGACAGCCACTTTAACTTCAGTGACTCAAGCTCAGTGACAAATCCACACCTTTGACTCGCTGTCATCCCAACGTGAAGCGTTGACAGCGTTTAGCAAGCTGCCGCTCTCGTCCATTCATCTCGCCCTACCGCTCGGTCAGACACCCTCGGACGAGGTCCTGCCTACTGTTCAGCATGACCTGATACCACTCAACGTGATGTTTGCAGCGACCTGGGTCGGCGGAGGGTACATCAACGGCACAGCCGAGGTCATCTACGACATGGGCTTGGTGTGGTGCCAGGCCCCCTTCGGATACGCCCTCTCGCTGGTCTTTGGTAAGCTCTCTCGCTGGTCTTCCGTGAGCCCCCTCCCTGGTCTTCGGTAAGTCTCCCGCTGGTCTTCGGTAAACACTCTCGCTGGTCTTCCGTGAGCCCTCTCGCTGGCCTTCGATAAATCCTCTCGTTGGTCTTAGGTAAGCCCTCTCGTTGGCCTTCGGTAAGTTGCTGTCACTTCGGTAGTGGCCGGGAAGGAACGGGGAAGTGACAGAAGGAGCACAATGCTCTCACCCCGCCCGCAATCCGCTCCCCAATGAACTTAACGGGCTTAAGCATTACGCTCATGGACGCTACATTCCGATAATCTATCAGACCCTCTCCATTCTGAGATGGTTCTTATCTGATGAACCTCCTACACCTAAAGGCAATCCTCATTCATAATCTGTGTGTGGTATTCCCACGCTATCTGTTCTCTACAATGTTATATTTCCCAATGAAGTTAGCCAATTGGTTGCCATCGAGGGCGGAGACCGAGGGAGTCTACTGCCGTGCATGTCTGAGCGGCTCGACCTAGCCCAGCCGAACAGTGGCGCTTTCGAAACCTTAACAACGTCTTCGCTGCGCCGTTTCAGTTCCTAATTACTTCACCGAGAATGATACCTGCTCTCAAAATTTCCATTTTCAGCACTCTTCGCCGCAATATTTTTTGTCGAGTACTGGTGGCATTTCTTGTTCAAAACTACTGCGAACTAAGCGAACTACGCTCGAGTTTCACCTCTTTGACCCTCAAATGTACATAGATGTTCCCGACCCGGCGCGTGACGCGTGACAAAAATAGCAGAACCCGTGAGCAAATGTGCGGCAAAAAGCGATCAAATCGATCCTTTCGACGCGAAGGTGCCGCCCACGCCAGGCTATGCGACTGCCGCCTTCGGTTCCCGGAAGGCGTCGACACTCAGCGGACACGACACTCGAGAACTACAACCGCCGTACTCGGGCGCGTCCAACACGCCTTCTGACGTCAGGCTACGCGGCCGCCCTTTTGATTCCCGGAAGGCGTGGACACTCGGCGGACACGACACTCGAGAACTACCACCACCGTACTCGGGCGCGCCCAACACGTTCCCTGACGTCACACGTTCGAGCCGCCAGTCCGTTCGTCACCGAATCGATGTCAACGGCCGACGCGACGACCGGCCGTCAAGTCCAGACTTTGACCTGTAAAAGCCCGGCGGCCACAAACGACCGCCGCCCCCGTCTGACGCCGCACAGCCGCTTCGTGACCCGCAGGACCGTGCGCGATGTCGGCGCGTTTGCGTGCGCACGCACGTGCACCGCGCCGCCTGACTCTCAACTGCCTCGAGGCACGTTCCGACAGTGGCGCGCTCAGCACGCTCACATGGGAAGGGCAGCCAAGGGGAGAGCGACGAGTATGCTGGTGACTTCGTACAAGTACTGTACTCATAGTACTCACAGTACAGTACTCATAAGTACTGCACTGTGCTCATTTCGACACAAGTACTGTGTCGAAATGAGCCGTAGATGAGGCGTCTCTTACGGAATGCCTATTGTCCAGGCTGTATGCTGTGCAGGCTGTGCAGGCTGTATTGCACGTTTGTCTATGTAAAGTCTGCATAATGTGACTGCCTAAATACCAACAGCTTTGTAATGTCCAAGTCTATAACAGATTGCTCGAATCGACAACAGAAGGCAGTCCGGAGCTATTTCGGCTTAAGGAGACAGTTCGGAGCAATTTCGGCTTTAGGATGCCTCGCTTAAGCCAAGTCAAATTACCCGGAGCAAAATGGTAGAAGTCGAATAAGAGCTGTTGTGACAGAGAAGGATGGACCGAGGAGCTTTGAATAACATGGGAAATGTGTGGAAAGCAATCGAATGTGAATGCGCATAGTCACATGGTCGTTCATTTTTACGTCGCATGGATGCTATGGCTGCTAAAATGTATCTTTCCAAGAGCAGGAGAGCTAATACTGCCCCTGACGAGCAATCCCCTGCTCAACTATGCACTGAATTGTTCTCAGTTGGTCTGCTGCTGGCCCAGTGGCAAGCATGCTCATCGGTGTAATCTCCGGGGGAGGGGGACTGGGGGACGTGTTCCTCAATTTTCCTCGATCTAATAATTAATTCTATGGCGTTGACTTAGAAGAACGGACCTAAAAATCAGCTCCGTCCCCCTAATGTTTGGCCGGTGCTACGCCCATGAGCACACTGACCACTACTTTGGCTGAACGGCTGAGTGGTTGACATCGACATTATGAATGGATTATACTAATGGTCGGCAGCACGCGATCGCTACCGGTCAACGGCATCGGCATGCCATCGATCGTCACATCAGCAGATGCATCGTGATGGTGGGGGGCAGTGCTCTGCCGATGCCGTTGCGTTGCAATGCTCAGCAAGCAAAACAGCCGGTGCGGTCCTATGCACTGTCAACGGACGATCACACGGTTCATTTTGACGATCGATGTTTGGAGATGTG
This sequence comes from Ashinkailepas kermadecensis, assembly GCA_034440615.1. Classification (NCBI taxonomy): domain Eukaryota; kingdom Metazoa; phylum Arthropoda; class Thecostraca; family Neolepadidae; genus Ashinkailepas; species Ashinkailepas kermadecensis. The sequence continues at coordinate 23,428 of JAOTOM010001027.1, forward strand.
ACCTTGACCGCTCACCAAAATCGGAAGGCTGGCTGTGACTGCCGGATGGCCCGAGTGAGGGGGGGGGATACCAGTTCAGCGGCCGTGGTGTTATCTAGTTGTGCCCACTCTTTTGTAAGCCACTTACGTCGGCTGTTTGATTAAAAGTTCGTACGGTGGCGGGAGTGCTGACGTCTAAATCCGCAGGACTGGAATACGCCGGGCAATTTAACCCGGCCCTGAGGGGGGGGGGGGGGCTCTTTTTACGCCCCACCCAAGGTGATTTCGAGACAGTGGAAAAACGGCGGTGTACAGCGCCGCAAATTTTATAGTACCTTTTCCTTCATCATTTTCCGTCTGTCGCCAAAGCTTCCACCTCAGGTCATATAAGGAAATTGACTTAGTTTAGGTCAAAGAGGAACACCTTCAAAAATGTTTGGGGATCGATAGCTCAGACACATGAACATAAATGTAAATAAAACTTGTTACGTGAGTACAATTGGGCGGTGCCTCCAAAGTGCATATCTCGGATTATTGTTTAAGGTCAGGTCAGTGACCCGAGGTCATGACAAATTTTGGCCCCTTTGGGACAAATTTTCCCATTTTTGTAATACGCATGTTCTTCTAACATCATTTTACCTTGGAATGCATGCAGAAGCATCAGGACTCCCTTATCAAATTTGCCTGACCTCCGTCAAGTGGCCTGAGGTCAGGTCACCATAAAGTGTGCAATATAGGCTTAGCCTATTTAGACACTGCTGTTTTTCCAGTTTGCATGATATAAATTGTGTCAGAGTTGCGTAGCACCTCATAAATTACCATAATATATATAATGCTTTCGAAGAAAAATCGTGTATTCTCTAATAAAAACTGCAAGTTTGAACTTACAAATTATCCCAAAGCAAAAAGTAATACCATTTGCGGGCCCTATTCGTCCAGGGCTTTTCGATAGCACCCTGTTAATTTTCCAGTTTTGGAAGCTAAATTTGGAGTTGTAGACGTTAGACTAGTTTTGGAGTTTTAGAGCTGGAGAGTTTAGACAGTTAGTATTTGAAGACCCCACCCACCTGAGACTGGGTTTGAGGATCTGATCGGAAAGACGGGATGGAACAGCTAAGCAACCGTAGCTGGAAAAACAATGCCACTCAATGCTGGCGCTCATCCTGGCTCGATGCTCGTCCATCATTTTAATCAGTTTGCAAATCATCATTCACAGACCAACAAATTCCAACTGATCGCAAAAACATCAGTGGTATCTCTGCGGTGTAGCGTGATAATACGGCGATCAAGAAGCACCTGAAGCTATAATTATGGAATAAATGTCCACAACTTGATTGCGTAGCGACTAAAATAGGCAACGTTTAATCAATAGGGTCAGCCTGGCAACTGGCGGTGTTCGGGCCGTGTGGATATATCTGATATCGGGTCGTGTGGATCACCCCACCGTGGCGACATGTATCTGCTCCACACATTCTCACGCTAGGATATTGAGCAGCGAAGTCTGTGCTTCTCGCTGTGGCATTGGTAGTCCAGGTGTCTATGTTTCATTGCAGTTTGCGTGGACATGGTGACAACATTATTCCGTGCAGAATAGTCCATAATCTTGGGTCAGTTGACGTCCCATCGCATCGCATCGGTCTCTTCCACGCAGTCAACTACTCAATAAAGTAAACTCCAAAGAAACGGTAGTAACCTGCCGATGAAAAATACACATTTCGGCTTGTTGCGAGGTGAATGTGATCGCTGGGTTCGGCTTCAGCACACGTAAATTATCCTAGACGACCCCCAGTACGTAAAAGATGTCATTTGAGATCGCAAAACACCAGTTGATGTTCGATGAGATGACTCCCGATCAGTGACCTTAGCTGTCGGAACGGTCAAACTCCGAAACACATTTGATCTTGAAATGATCACTGGGATGCATCTTGGTTAGTTGTTATTGGTTTTACGACACGTCGACCGTTGAGTCATTTAGCGTCGCCAATCTCTCACGCCGATTGGTCGCGGGCGAAGGGTAGCGACAGGTGAGACTCGAACCCACAACCTTTCGACTTTGAGACGAGCACCTGGGATGCATCTGGGATGCATCTGGGATGCATCTTGAAGACTGTAATTAAAGTATTGCCAAAATTAAACGATGTCATAAACAGAGCATTAACATGTTCTGCCCATCTATGTGGTGACTAGCATCAGACCGTTTGCCTTTGTCGCGTCAAATTTCGTGGACACTGGCGACCTAAAAATTGACTCTACTTCGAAGTCATCAAATGTAATTTTCCATTGTTTTTGTCCAGGTCTACTCATATTCTTGTCCAGTCAGGGGTTGTGCGCGTACCAAGACGCCGAATCATTCTCGACTTGTATCTGAATACCATCGATAACAAATTCAACACAACTTACTGGCCAAGTTCAGAGGTAATCCATCACATCCAGTGGCACGACCAGGGTTTCGAACGGGCGGCCCAGGTGTCCACTTTCCCAGGGAAATGACTTATTCTAGCATGACCATGGGTTCCGTTTTCCTTGCCGTAGCCGGATCCCCGGCACACAGCTGCAGTTGCGTTCTGATTTCAAAGCTGCAGCAATCATATAACCAAACTATATAACTGCACCAATTATCATAAACGGCCGCATTGTACTTGATGGTATGTACATGATAAATATTCCGGTATGCATAGAATGCCAGTTTCTATTTCCCAAGTACATATTTGCTTCACGTATCAATATAAATACACGGCAAAGTCACTCTTAACTTGATGAGTACTAAAGTCGCAAACAATTAATGTTTTCTACAGATTCAGCGAAGATGTGTCGTGTTAAGCAGCGCGCGCTGCTCACTTCATTCCGATACTTGCTGGGCGCAGGTCTGGTGTGAGCCCAGCTACCTGGTGTTTCGGCTTGTAATACTCTGACGATGGTGCACGCCATAGTGACGACGACGCCTCCACACGGCAGGCGGCATCTTCTTCGCCAACAAGATGCGCGAGGAGGGCTACGTCACGATGCTGGACCCGTTCCAAGAGGTGTTCGGCGGCAGGATGGGCGGCCTGCTGTTTATTCCGGCGCTGCTCGGCGAGGTGTTCTGGTCCGCGGCCACCCTCGCCGCGCTCGGTAGGTCGACTCAAGGTCACCGTCAAGGCCGCCGTCAAGGTCGCGGTGCGGTTCGGTTAGGATGGCAGGCGGGGCAGGCGGTGGCGGGCGAATGCATGCGGTTCGACCATTGAGCTTGCGGGTTGCTATTTTAGGCTGAGGTGACTGAGGTTGTAATCGGCGATGATTGGTATTGAGTTGGTGGCTGGTACTGGCTTAGCAGGTCGTTCGAAGGTCATTTGCATGCTTGGCAGATGATATAGGTGACATTGATGTGTTTCACGGACTGTGAGCGTCCCTACTTTTACCATACTGTTGTAACATTCCTGTTGGACTTCATTCATTCATTCATTCATAGCATTCATTCATAACATTCATGGTGGATCAACGGCATTGTTATAACTACAGTGTGGCAGCCACATCACTTGTACTCAGTGTTACTTGACGTCCGAACAGGATGGGATAAATGACGTAGCACATGATTTGTGGAAAAGTGTTGGCGCATGTCTGTCAAGTGCGTGTGGAGTTTGTCTTCTGTTTACGGCGAGTCAGTAGCACCGCCTGCACGCAGTCAGCTGTTGCTAGCGTTAGGGCAGGACAGGATACACAACAAAGTGCATAACATGTGAACAGTTATTGATGCAAGTGTGTCAAATCTATGCAATTAAATAAGAAAATGGGCAAAGAAGTCACGTGAGCTGCATACTAATGGTTGCTATTTTGGTTCCTATACAGAGTTGTATCTACGTGGCTATTGTATCTACGTTTGTGTCTTAGTGACAGCATGGTTTTCCAATTTGCATATCACTCGGGTTTCAAGTACATGCGGTGTCAGATGAACAAATTAGCGATATGTGTGGAATGGGAAACATGAACTATACAGCTTTCTCTTGCTAAAATATTATTTAAAGCTGAAATTCGATGATACTTCCAGACATTTCGACCGTATAATTTTCATCGGGGAAACAGTTCAATGCATGCAAGAGTAGTGAAATAGAACATGCTCACTTCTCAAAATTTCCGTTCGAAATCCGAGATAATGAAGCCGCTGATGCAATGCATCGCAATTCTAAAATTGAAACGTGATATTTGATCAGATGCATAGGTTGTGTGATAAACTTTTAACTGGCCAAAGTACAAGTGTGACAAAGGCCTTTCTAGTCTAAACTTCTGGACTAAAGCCTATACACTAGAACGGTTCTGCAATGTTTCTCATCGTCAACTGAGCTGCGACACCGAAGGCTTTAAATCTTGGTTGGTTTATTGGTTTTTACGACACATCAACCATTGAGTCATATAGCGTCGCCAATCTCTCACGCCGATTGGCCGCGGGCGAAGAGTAGCGACAGGTGAGACTCGAACCCACAATCTTTCGATTGTGAGACGAGCAACTTACGCCTAGACTACTCGTCCCCAGCTTTAAATCTTCCTTCGATGTGTTTGTATCGGATAAAATTAAGTAGAAATTAAGTATAAAGCTAGCCTTCATTGGCAATAAAATCATAAGTACAGCACAATAACACTTCATTAATTATTCGAGTGTTCGGTTCTAGCCCATCGCAAACAGTGTCGTTGCACAAGTTGAACATATGATCGCACAACTGAAAACACAATGAAAAACAGATGCCATATTGCCAATGCATCCTCGTTTTCGCCGACGAAATCTACCCGGATCTGAAGCTCAAAATAGGAACCGAGAAATTCAACCTGGGGCTACCAAACCGTATTATTTTCAGGGTCACGTGATATCTGAGTACACCAGCACTTTGAAGATCGCATATTGCCAAAGCACCTTCTAAAAATAGCAATATATCGGTATGTGCGTGTGTGTCACTGTCATCAAAGCCCAAACATGCATTCCTGTTTGGAAGCATGGTCATGTGTGCGACTGATGTTGGCCAAGCGTAACACGACCTGAACTAAATTCCAGGACTCTACAAGCATGTTCCCACGACTCGCCAGACCTGCAGTCAATCGTGCCGCGTTTGATCTGACCTTCTATGACCTGGCCGCCTATTCAATGGAGCTGATTGGCTCGACCAGTTGTAATCCGACCATAACACTCGACACGTCTTGCCATCCATCTCGCACCTGTGAAGATTTTCATTCCGACCATGGCGTGCGATCCGAGCTGACCTGACTCGACCTGGCCGCGATCCGACCTCACACCACTTGATCCGACCTAACCTGACGTGACAAACCCATCTGTCCGTAATGACCTGACCCTCAACATAGCGTGAGGTGACCAGCTCCTGTAGCACCTCCTGTGACCGACAATGACCTGACCCTCAACATATCGTGAGGTGACCAGCTCCTGTAGCACCTCCTGCGACCCACAATGACCTGACCCTCAACATAACGTGAGGTGACCAGCTCCTGTAGCACCTCCTGTGACCGACAATGACCTGACTCTCAACATATCGTGAGGTGACGAGCTCCTGTAGCACCTCCTGCGACCCACAATGACCTGACCCTCAACATAACGTGAGGTGACCAGCTCCTGTAGCACCTCCTGTGACCCACAATGACCTGACCCTGCGGTGACCGCGGCTGACCTGCGCGCCAGGAGCCACCCTGAGCGTGATCCTCAACTGGGAGATGGAGCTGTGCGTGGTGGCGTCCGCCTGTATCGCTGTGTTCTACACGCTGTTCGGCGGACTCTACTCGGTGGCGTACACCGATGTGGTGCAGCTGTCCTGTATCTTTCTGGGACTGGTGAGAGCTGGGCGGGTCGGCGGCCGAGTAGTTGGCCCATGTCACGTGACGTCGCATGGAATACCACAGACGAGTGTGAAGTAGAGGGGTGTCGCAGATTCCAGGCGCGATGAGGAACTCGACCAGGAGGGAGTCAGCTCACTCGGTGTTTTTTCTTCACCTTTCCTGCTGGAAATACAATAGGATTTATAGCTATGTTTTGATACATAGCCATGTATACTATAGCTATGTATACAGGCTGCGTTTTGAAGCAAAATGAGCTGAAGCTGCTATATTGTCCATTGGCACGCTGACTAGACTGGTGCATCGCATGCGATTCAAACTGGCTTCTGCCGTGACAGCGTGCCTAGAATTGAACCTATGACGTTTCGGTAACAACGTAACACTCCACACAAAGTTAAGCTCTCAGCTGCCCGTCTCTTAAATCAGTTCGGGGTAGTTTTGCTGAAGCGAGTAGGATAACTTTGTGACGTGGACATCGAAGCTGAAATCCTCGCGAAGTGTTGCTGTGCGGATTCCGCTGGCGTGCGGATTCCGCTGTGTTCCAGGGCATGCTGTAGCACAGAGATCGATGGCGCATGCGCCGTGCCATGCGGGGATTAGTGTTGTTAGTGTCGTTAGTGTCGTTAGATATAGATGGACCAACTGAGTTGTAGACTTTCCGTTCTTTTGAAGTCCTAATTATGAGTAGTTGATCCGTGCTGTGGAATGCGGTAGCAAACATTGTGGTAGGTACATGCACGTCGGGAGCGGATCCAGGAGTTTTGGTTTGGATAAAAGGGCATATCTGAAGGGGTGGCATTTCTCCCGAAGGTCGCCACTGATTTTTGGGATGTGTTTCAGGAGGCTGTACTCGGGGGTCCTGCAGGGGTGTCTTTTCTACTCAGAGGGGCGTCATCGGCTAGCAAATTCTTTGCGGGGAGGGGTGCACTCGATCATCCTGGATGGGCGCCTTTTCCAGCCGGAGGGGCTCCACATTCCCATTAGGGCACTTGCCCCCAGTTGCAGCATGGATCTACCAGTAATATACACGCATGCGATGCAGGCACCCGGCTCGCTGTGCACATATAGGTAGTGGTAGGCACGCGACCAGCACACGTGCATCTGAAATCGGAAACTAGTTTCAATTATCACCACTCAATGTAGATAATTTCCCGGCCTACCAAGCGCTCGCTCGACATCGGTTGAGTTCTTTATCGCATTGGAGGAGCTCAAGCCGCCCCAGCCCACCCCCAGGGTTTGACTGAGATTCTGGGATAATTGTAGATTTGAATTGGAGCCTCACGGGTCAGACCCTCAAGTACGTTTTGAAATAAATTCAGTTTAAGCAGTGTTGAGCCATCCCTCTGCCCCCTCTGCAGGGTTCTGCCCGTGCCGTTCGTTCATTCTGACGCCTGAGGATATTCCTCGGACGCCGCGTGACCTTTGGCCTCCGACGCAGAAGACCAGATGCGCCCCACGCTCTGGTCACTGGAAAGGTTAAGCACTCCGCTGGGGTACTGACGCCGCTGAGTTATTACGTCGTCCGATCAGCGCCAGCTCCCTTCTCTGGAGACTGGTCGAGCTGGCTCGTCCGCCAATCAGAAGTCGCGATGCATCTCACTCACGTTGTAGCGGCGCATCCATTTGGCTGACGTTTAGTGTGTTCTTTGTGTGGCAAACTGGCCATCATGCCCACCTGGGGTCTCCTTACAGCAAACAAGCAAACAATCGTTTGGAAACGTTTGTTTTGCTTGTTTGCTTCGTATGACTTCCGCAGCAGTTAGTATAAAGTTCACCTCTGCCGTCATAACTTAAAGCCATCAAAATGCCGGACTGGTGCTACTGGTGTTCTGAATGTAGCACCTCTGGTGTTCATGTATCACCACTGGTGTTCTGAATGTAGCACCAGTGGGTGCAGGCCTCAGGAGCCAGGCGAGGCTATGACTTACATAGACAGCACCTATATAGAACTCCAAATGTCTGTAACCACCCCTGTCTCTCAAAAGCGAAGTGAACCCAGCAGGATAAATATTCCAAGCCCAGCCTCTTGACAGCGCCCTGATGTATCAAACAGCATAGGAGTTTGTATCCTTACCCGTCGCGCTCCTCTTTGAACCCCGTGTATTTAAAATCCTCACATACACACATGCAGGCACCAGACACTCCATGTTCCGGCCGTCAACCATACTTCTGATTGGCACTGACACGGTCCTACGATGACGACGACGACGACGACGACGACGACGACGATGATGATGATGATGATGATGATGAATCCGATGATGCAAACCCCTACAATGGAGAACTCTGGTGTAGACACCTGAGAGTCGACGGAGCTGGGAAGTCGCAGTCTTGGTTCAGAAGCTGACAATCGCACCAGCGTTGTCCTGTTTCAGGAACTGGCAATCACACCAATGTGGTCCGATTTCTTCTCGTCCTGCATCCTCTTCAGTCCACCACGTATATTCCTGATGTCAGCCATCCGGGTCAGGACTCGCGCTTTTGCATCCAGGACAACTCAATCATGTTGCAGGACCATGCGTCACCCAGGATCAGGATCTCGTCGTTCGCACTCAGCATCCAACTGCGATTCAGGATCATCCGAGTCCCAGGATGAGGTCTGCGCCTCTTGTCCAGGAGCATCCACAGGCAATCTAGAACTATCCAGGGACTCCTCTGTCGCAGGAGCAACGCTGAGCGTGATCCTTCAGACTGGTCATGAAGCGAGCGTGATCCTCTCGGCCTGTATCGCCGTCTTCTACACCTTGTTCGGCGGTCTCTACAGCGTTGCCTACACCGACGTCGTCCAGCTGATCTGCATTTTTCTCGGGCTGGTGAGCCAACGTTTTTCGTGCCCGCTGTTCTCCACGCTGCACACGAAGGATTTAATTTTGTTTTCTGCTTGGCTGGTGTCAGCAATCCAACAGCCGGCAATGTTTCGCTTGCACTGGCCTTGTGCGCTTCCACTACTGGCGCGCCTGAGGAAGTTGCACCAGCTTCTTCTACCGCTTCTTCTGCTGCTCTTCGGCTGTTCTGGTCACGCGGCTTGCAGTCTTGCATGTCCCGATCGGATGGACGCGATTTCTCCATCTGCACATCTTCAGTGACCGTTCTCGAATGGCGTCACTCGTCTCCTAACTCAGCCACCGTCTGCCCCGGCTGACGCATGAGATCACGGTGTCTTGCTGCAGTCACGGTGTCTTGTGTGTCTTGCTGCAGCTCACACAACATGGACACCAATGCAATATGCGAGTGACGCCTGTGGTTTTCTATCCGTGGCCTGCTTGCATTCTGCCATTTTCGAACTACCTGACTGCGTATGGCGAATGGTTTTCGGTATATTTTGTTCGTCTTTTGACATTATTTTTAGCACAATAAACACTACGCGTGTTCCAAAATGAAAAGAATAATACTCATAATCAATCTCTATTATGACATTTATTTCGTACTTCCATTCCTTCGCCGAAGGTGCACCATTTGCTGCTGTATGTTTCCATGTCTCATTTGAATAAATTGCTACTTCCAGCATTACTTACGTCAGTTGCCCGTGGATTTTTTGCTGCACGTGCTATTATTTTACGTGTGCGACACACTGGCCTAATATGCTGGTGTACCAGCCTTGCCTCCGCTTTCTCGACAGCTGCTGGTAAACAAGCTGAAAAAGAGACAGACTGCAAAAAGATAAGTCAGCATATCTAGATGTCCCGAATCTTGAACCCATTTCAGCTACCCCCCTCCTGAATTTTCAGCATGCCAAAAATCAACCTGATAACCTCTGCTGCCAGATTTAAAATCCGTAACCGTTGCTTGCCGCCGGGCATCATAATTCCCAGCTGACTATGTGTCAGCTGACTATGTGTCAGCTGACTCAAGAAAGCCAAGTTTGCCGCTGGAGTGACAACAACTTGTCGCTAACGCCAGCTACAACGCTACGGGAAAATGGATGCATGGTCGCATGGTGCAGGCACGTCCAGAACACCTCGTGCGCGAACACCACATGGTGCGGGCACGTGCCGAACACCTCGTGCACAAACGCCACATGGTGCGGGCACGTGCCGAACACCTCGTGCACAAACGCCGCGCTCCAGGGCGCACCGAGTTTGGGCCGCCCACCAGGGCCGTTCAAATCGATGCGTGGCACCGGCTCTGGGGTGTTCAAATCGATAGGTCGGCATTGACTCAATGCTGCCGCAGGCCGCGGCTGAGGAGTGGGCGGTGATTGTCAGGCCTGCTCGGCCCTCCACCTGGCGGCCGCCGGTGGCACAGCCGGAAATGATGCGTGGATGGCGTGACCAGGTGCACTGACGGACAACGGTCGAGAAAATACCCGGCGAACACCAGGCGGTGGCTGGCAGGAGGAGGCCGAGTTCTGGACCGAGCCGGGCTATTAGAAGTATATTTGGAGCTTAGTGAGTTGGTTGAAAAAGTGTGCAAACAATCCGAAATCGGAAGTTTAGCTGAAGCAGTTGATGTCTGGTAGAAGCCGGGATTTCCGTTTAAAAGGTTATCCACTTCTTCTCGGACTGGGCTTGCTCTCATACCTAGTTTACTGGAAACAGTCAAAGTTGAAGGTGCTCTTTTTCGCATAGTCAGAATACGTCATGCGAATTGCATAACGTGCCTTATCTTGAAACCAGCAAGTGAATGTTTCAAGCGATATCTGCTTCGCACAGCACATTTCTCTCACAACACATGATCAGCGAAATTTACTTGAGTTCTTAATCTGGTCAATAATGGTTCTCAAGTGGTCAATAATTATCGCCGGAAGGGATGACTCAACGATGAGGGAGGGCAGCGAAGGCATGACAAGCTGCAGGTAGGGAAACGAAGTTATTGCAGGCTGAAGGTAGGGGAACGAAGGCATGACAGGGTGAATGTAGTGGAACGAAGGCATGGCAGGGTGAAGATAGTGGAAAGAAGGCATGACAGGGTGAATGTAGTGGAACGAATGCATGACAGAGTAAATGTAGTAGAACTAAGTCATGGTAGGTTAAGGTAGGGGAACGAAGGCATGTCAGGCTGGAGGTAGAGAACAAAGGCATAGCCGGCTGAAGGTGGGAAACGAAGGCATTGCAGGCTGAAGGTAGGGAACGAAGGCATTGCAGGCTGAAGGTAGGGAACGAAGGCATTGGAGGCTGAAGATACAGGGAAGTAATAAGTGCGCCGCATGTTGATGACTTTGTTTGGGAAGACAGCTTCAGAGTGGAACTGGAAAAATCGAACAGCTAAGAACGACTATACTTTACTGTGCTTTTTCGATGTATATATCTGATGGACATTGGTATGCCGATTTACACCATGAATCCATCGTCCATTTGCATAGCCTTTTCAGTGCACGGATCTCTTGAAACATACATACTGGGGAAATGTTTAAGCTAGCGTGGTTGAATTGCCATACATTTCACCCACTGCCTTTGCAAGATCTGCTTACTTGCATATATTGTCCGTCTCATTGTAGACACTATCTGTCGAATCGAATAAAAGTACAGCTCTGAAATCTTGGACATCGATACTGATAATGCTTGGAAACATCGTAAGCATGCAATACGATGGTGTCCCATCTCGCTGCTCCAACATCTGCAGATTGCATCTGCGCTTCTGGCCGTCGATCTCTGAGCGCACCTGAGCTGGGGCGCTCAGCTCTGGGACTCTGGGGCTCTCAGCTCTCAACAGCTCTGTTACAGTGGAGGTACTTTGACATGCTTGAAACGCGCAATCCAAAGGCCTGCTCCAGTGGGTGCTGTTGTTGTGCGCAGAGCGCGCCAACACGACTTGTTTGCCGCTTCACGCAGCCACTGGCACCCGCCTGTCTCGCGAGTCCAGAGCCTCCCGGAGAACAACAGAGCGGTGTGAGGTTTACGGTCGGAACCGGTGTGCTTTATACTGCGAGAGATACACCGGAGCTGCCTGCCTTGCAATTGGTTGCTACTGCAACCAGGGGCGTACTCAGGGGTACAATCAGGGGCGCACCCAGGAGTCCACTGAGGAGAGCAGCAGGAGCTAATAGTTCCATGAAACAGCCAGAGGCGCACCCAGGAGTCCACCGAGGAGAGCCACAGGTATTAATTGTACTATGCAATGGGTGGGCGGCGAAGCGCTTCCCAAAAGTAGATGCCATGACATATTCTGCTTCTTCACCGATGTATTCTCCACAAATGGATTAAGTGATAATGATCGTTCACATTAGGAGAAATCCACGTGATAATTTATATAATTGGCGTCAACTGCACGCGAGGTTTCATTCGACTAAGTGCCATGGGTACGTTTCTGGGGCTTCAGCATTGTGTTGCATTTTAATAACAGCCACGACACGTGTCGCCAAGACCGTGCATGGTACGTGCCGAGTACTTTCGAAGCGCCACATTGGCGTCCCTAGCAACACCACATTGGCGTCCGCGTCCCTAACAACACGTTCCGCGCCCCTAACAACACGCTCCGCGTCCCTAACAACACGCTCCGCGTCCCTAACAACACGCTCCGTGTCCCTAACAACACGCTCCGCGTCCCTAGCAACACGCTCCGAGTCCCTAACAACACGGTTAATAGTAGGTGTCACGCTCAAGTCAGTCCGACGCAGGAACTGCGGTAGACTTGCATAGGTGCCAGCTGAACATTTACTCATACAATACACACAAATCGTGGGCATAAGCAACCACCAATTATTGGTATAGAAAGCACTCACCTGTAAAATATATTTCGATCAACTTTAGTGTGACAAAAGAATATGTCCATCACCATATACGTTATAATATTAACATACTATCAAGTTCCATGAAGAACTTGATTTTCGGTAAACCTCCATCAACAAAATTGAAATGAATAAAGATGAACGCCATACAAAACCAACTGTTACCTTAATAAATAAAAATGTACCACAGTAATTAACCCTTCACCTTCAGCATGCTACACGAAAATCAGTATTGCGACTCAGCCATTTGTTAATTGAATGTACGCATTGGTATGATATATATATATATATATATATATATATATATATATATATATATATACATATCTATATATATATATATATATATATATATATATATATATATATATATATATATATATATATATATATATATATATATATATATGCATGTATCTATTGAGATGCTGATGCAGGGTTTAATTTGCATGCACAGCGTTATGCCGATAGCATCTCTGCTATCAGCATGATGCTGTGATGAGTGCATGAGTGCATGTTTTGTTTGAAGTATTTCCCGTCATGCTGGGCACTCTCTTCCGGTCGTATTTTGTTGTCCATTGATAATTATCCATTGCATGATGAATTGCTTCAGTTTGTTTGACAATATTTCCTGTTATGATTCTGTTTTGCTTTGGGGTGACCGCATTTCGAGTGTCGTAGTGGCATAGTGTCACTGTCATAGTGTCGTAGTGTCATAGTGTCACTGTCATAGTCAAGTGCCATTTACTTTTTTCCATTGCCAGTATAGGACGACATGTTGATTAGTTTTAATGTTTGTAATCGACGCCAACATCTAATCGTGTGGCGGATTTTGGCATCTGAGTGCATAAGTAGTTCAGAGGTGGCTCAGTTTGCTGGGACGTTTGGACGCTGCCAACGACGTGAATACAAACAATGGCAATTAGCAATACGCGGCCCTTCGTTCGCATCTTCCAGAGCTGGACCACTTCAGTGCTGACACTTATAACGGCGTTAGAAGTCATTAGAAGTGTAATTGTTTCTCCCGACATCGTTATCGGTCAGGTTTCGGAAAGCCGCGCTGCTTCACTCAGTGTGGCCTCACTCAGTGTGGCCTCACTCAGTGTGGCCTTACTCAGTGTGGCCTCACTCAGTGTGGCCTCACTCAGTGTGGCTTCACCCAGTGTGGCTTCACTCAGTGTGGCTTCACTCAGTGTGGCTTCACTCAGTGTGGCTTCACTCAGTGTGGCTTCACTCAGTGTGACTTCACCCAGTGCGGCTTCACTCAGTGTGGCTTCACTCAGTGTGGCTTCACTCAGTGTGGCCTCACTCAGTGTGGCCTCACTCAGTGTGGCCTCACTCAGTGTGGCCTCACTCAGTGTGGCCTCACTCAGTGTGGCCTCACTCAGTGTGGCTTCACTCAGTGTGGCTTCACTCAGTGTGGCTTCACTCAGTGCGGCTTCACTCAGTGTGGCTTCCCTCAGTGTGCTTCACTCAGTGTGGCTTCACTCAGTGTGGCCTCACTCAATGTGGCCTCACTCAGTGTGGCCTCACTCAGTGTGGTTACACTCAGTGTAGCTCAGCGCGGCTTCGCAAAGTGCGACTGTTGCGTGGGCGTGGTGTCGGCGTCCGCACGCGTAACACACGGCACGTCGTCAGTGGCTGTGCATCCCGTTCGCATGGAACCACCCGGCAGTGGGGCAGGTGGCGCCCGCCGAGATGGACTGGATCGGCGACGTGGGCGGCGCCTGGGGATATTACATCGACTACGGCCTCCTGCTCGTCTTCGGAGGAATCCCGTGGCAGGTGAGACGCGTCGCCATGGCAACGATGCGTCGCGGTCGCCCGCAGCTATGTGGCTGACAATAAGATAAATTAGGCGAGTTATCTTTGAGTCGTTTTTTGTTGTTGTTGTTGTAAAGACGTCTAATTGTATGGCAAGCTGAAACCCGTCTCCAGGACCTAATATTCCGACTTTTGCGAAATCCCCCGCGATCCAACGATTCCATCCTACGACCCCCAAAAGAGCTCACTGTCATATTGGAGGTGACGAACCAAGCTGTGCTGTTGTTCGACCCCTGCTACTTCGAGCAGGGCTCTGCTCGTGACCTACCCCCACGCACTTGTCTCCCAACCAGATATCAACAATTCTTCCGGCTTTCTTCCAGGTGTATTTCCAGCGCGTGCTGAGCAGCCGCAGCGGCAAGAAGGCGCAGCTGCTGTCCTACATCGCCGCCTTCGGCTGTGTGGTCATGGCCGTGCCGCCAATTATGATCGGAGTTATCGCCAAATCAACGGGTGAGCGTCCGACTCGCGCTCCCGTCCCACGGCTGCAAGAACGTGTCGGCGTGTGTCGCCTGCTGTCACCCGCTGGCATGCCTTGTGATGATTGTGTGATGCGCACTGAGCTGATCGTGGGCGGACTGCGGAGGCAGAACATTCCCGCTCTCCTGTGATTGGTCGTCGGTTTCCATGGCGACCTCTCTGTCCGGGCGGCAAACGTCATCGCCAGTTTGTTCCGTGAACGTACAATTTGGGCGCTAAATGCAGTTGACAGGGGCGGACCCATGAATTGTCATCTGGGGGGTGGGGGCATATGTCTGGAAGGGCACCATCGTGAAGGTTCCTGGAGGGGTGGCTTCGGCTGAATATCCAGTGATCGGGGGAGGGGATGCACTCCTCGAGTACAATAGATGGACTACTTTTCCTCTTAGGAGGGTACCTTTTCCTCTCAGAAGGGCGCCTTCTACTTACAAAGAGGTTCCTCCTCTCCGAGGGGCGTCACTGGCTGAAAAATACCAGGAGAGATGCATTGAGCATTCCTGGAGGAGTGCCGTTTCCCGGCCCGAGAGGCACCACCTTCCACGGGGGGGGGGAGGCACATGGCCCCAGTGCCCTCTGCATCCACCCCCGAGAGATGACGACATCACCTTGACTTCAAAGATCACATGGCAAATCATGGCGAGACTGATGCAGCGATTGACGTCAAATCCGGGCATTCGTAAGGGGTGCTTGAGCGTCCCCAAATATTTCCTAAGCACTACCAATTTTTCACTGAGCGCCTCCAAGTTTTGTATCGGTCGTATATTAGAGATATCGCAATGGTTCAGCGACAGCTGCAGTTGGCTTCTCAGGTGGGTAATACCTAACGAGGTCTTCAAGGATTATCTACTAAATGGCTATCAGAGAAGAACATTATGGTTCTGAACCTATTGATAAACGTCATTCATAATATCCACTAAGCCTTTTTTTATGGAAGAAATTATCTGAATAGTGCATAACGTCCGTAGAACGTAATTTAGACATGTATTTTTCAACTGTACCCTGGGTATAGCCATTGCAGCTGACAGGTATGGCGACATGGAGGCTTAGTTCTGAGCGGAATGAGCCATGCAATTTGCACCATGAGGGGTGGTGTTCTAAATATAAATAAATACTTAATTCCAGGTATATACACCGTCCTCGCTAAGAACATTTCAGCCAAATCCATCCCCACTGGTCTTGCAACTCCACCTGAGATCATGTCTTTGCAAAGAAACAGATCACAATGCTATATTGTCTAAAGTACTTTCTATCCACCTGATTCGAAATAAAAGGAAGTGAAGACCACGAAGTCCCCGATACTTACCTCCCGCAGGTAATTCTTGTTTGTTCTTTTTCGAAGATAGAAGTATAACAATGCAAATCCTGGAATTTGATAGTGAAGTGGCCAAAGTCCGAGTTTTGTTGGGTAAGGAAGGGAGATGGTCCGGATGTCCCTGAGCATCTGCACCTTAAAAACAGAATTTAACGCTAAGCGACGTATATAAACCGACGGCCAATGAGTGGCACGGTAAGATCACACTCACACATCGCCAACTATGGTGGAATGCAGCTACCACTGATGAAGGAATGTGTCCAAAGGCAAAGGGGAGGTGGTTTGCAGTATACGTTTGGAGCCATTATAGGTGTGTTGCTCATTATAGGCGTAATATTAAACTTGTTTCACGTTGGTAATGCAAAAGCCGCGGGACCCCGCCTGGCATCGTATCGTCAGTGGTATTGTAGCCACTGGGAGCGCTGGATGAGCGAGGACGAATGTTCTCAGTGCTCAGTGCAGTCGATTCCAGTGTACCTCAGTACCTCAGCATACCTCAGTGCACCTCAGCGTATCTCAGTGTACCTCAGTATACCTCAGTGTACCTCAGTGTACTTCAGTACCTTAGTGTACCTCAGTGTACTTCAGTGTACCTCAGTGTACCTCAGTGTGCCTCATTGTACCTCATTGTACCTCATTGTACCTCAGAGTTCCTCAGTGCACCTCAGCGTATCTCAGTATACCTCAGTATACCTCAGTGCACCTCAATGTACCTCCGTGTACCTCAGTGTACATCGGTGGCGTGTTCCTTTGACTTTCCTACCTCAGTGTACATCGGTGGCGTGCAGGCGTGTTCCTTTGACGATTCTAGGTGGACACCATGGCGCCATGTCGACTTTACCACTTTTCGATGCCGGAAGGAGGGCGGGCACCTCCTGCCGTACAATGCTTATCGTTAACTGCCTACGTCCGGGAGTGATGCCGAGACCGCTTTCTTTGAATAAGATTGAGAGTGTTTCGGGCAGAATTCTTGCGACGGGAATTGTTCAATCTCAGAATGAACAGAGTAAATCTGGCTCTGAGTTGGAAAGAACATTGGAGCTAGGAGTGTGCTCCACAACGTGGAGCGCTGTTGACACATGTCCGCGAGCGCAAATGCCGCCGCGAACTTTATTCGGCTGAACAAAGATCACTTAGTGAAGGATATTAGCATAATAAGGTTGGCAAAAATCAACATAAACAAGCTGCATCAAAAAGTCCGAGTGCGGACCTGGGAACGTGAAGCGGTGCAATGGGAGGTTGTTTCGGTTTCAAGATCGTCACGGTCGAGCCTGCTGGCTTTGCTGACGTATTGTGCCAGTGTGAGGCGTCCATACGGTTGGCCGCGAGCAAGAGCGGACGCTGAAGGCGCACTGTAGTCCAATCTCCGCCCATGCCAATCACAGGTTCATTATCCGGTGTGTTTACACAGCAATGTGCCCTCGAGCATGTGTGCAGAGCTCAACGATTTTGCATACAATGCATTCACAACCTTGCATTGCGAGAGGCAGAAATAGAAAGCGTCGTCCCTCTACGGGATTGGATTCGAAATTCCGTTATGACAACGACAGGCTGGTCATTTGTTGCCTGGGACGGGCGCCGTTCGGGGTGTATTGTAAGCTGCCGCCGCGTTGCCATGCCGCCGTGAACCTGTTTCATCGAACGGGGATTGAGAGTATTTCAGGGGAAATATTGTGCTAAAATTTGGTAAATCTCGAATGAAAACAGCAGACCTGGTTCTGAATGAGAAAATCACCGTTCGGAATGCTGAAATTCTGCCACGCCATTACACACAGTTAACAATCTTCTGAGAGTGGTAAACCCTCCGCAGACCTCTCTCTTCAGCAAAGACTACGAACACTTCATGAATATTGTTGTGATAATACGTGGTAAAAACCAAGCTTAATAGAGCACATCTGACTCCGAGTAAAGACATTAAAACGCTTAACGCCGCAACAAAAAGTTATTACAATTTGAACAGTTCCACGCTCGGGGCAGGCCGCGTTCTCTCAGATATACTTTTCTACTGGCACACATGGGACTATCACACACTGTTCTGCACATGGGGCTACCACACACTCTCCACACTGAAGGTGCACATGGTGACCTCTCCGTACCGAAGGTACACATGGCACCCTCTCCGTACTGAAGGCCCACATGGTGCTCTCTCCATACTGAAGGCCCACATGATGCTCTCCCCGTACTGAAGGTCTACATGGTGCTCTCCCCGTACTGAAGCCCCACATGATGCTCTCCCCGTACTGAAGGTCAGCATGGTGCTCTCTCCGTACTGAAGGTCTACATGATGCTCTCCCCGTACTGAAGGTCCACATGGTGCTCTCTCCATACTGAAGGCCCACATGATGCTCTCCCCGTACTGAAGGTCCACATGGTGCTCTCCCCGTACTGAAGCCCCACATGATGCTCTCCCCGTACTGAAGGTCAGCATGGTGCTCTCTCCGTACTGAAGGTCTACATGATGCTCTCCCCGTACTGAAGGTCCACATGGTGCTCTCTCCGTACTGAAGGCCCACATGGTACCCTATCGGCACTGAAGGTCCACATGACCACATCGAGACGCTGCACCCCATTGACTCTGCCTCCGTCTGTTGCAGACTGGAATCAGACCGACTATCCGGGAGACACGCCCATCATTCCGCCACAGTCGGCCATGATCTTACCCATCGGTGAGTGTGCCCGCGTCCAGCTGGGACTGAGTGGACCGTCGTGGTGTTTATGGTGCTAGACGTGGTGCTAGACGATAACTAGTCAATAATTATCCTATGAACGGTATATGTGACTCTCAGTGGCCGAAGCCACAATGAGTAGGAGGTTAATCATAACTGATTAGACTGAAGAGCACCTTTTCCGACTGCCTTGCTGGCAGGATGCTTGTGTATGTCAACACTGTCAAACAAATGATTGTATTACAATAGAGGCATAGTTGTCGTGTCCGTATCGTATCTCCCACGGCATACATCGTCGATCATGTCGTTTGTTTGGCTCCATCAGTTTTGCAATCGATTAAAATAAAAACAGCCCAACCTGAATGATCATTTGTTCGTGCGTCGCATCAATTAAACATTGTTAGATCGGCCATCCAATACACTCACCAAGCTAATCTGCATGCTCTTGTTTGGCGACTCTATATTAATTAGCCGTGAATTTCCCTTGGGATTCCTCCACACAAATCCGCTCCCCGGGAGCACCGCTGACTGGAGGGGGGGTATGGGATGTGGGCTGAGTTAGCGTCACTAACGCAGTGTTCGTGGGGCCTGGGGTGGGAAGACAGAGTGGTCAATTAAGCTGTTAGAAGCAAAGATAAGTTGTTTTTCCCATGCTAGTGTTCAGGCTCCAGATTAGGCCGCGATTTTGTGTTGGTGTTTGACCATGTCTTGCATTAATTTTGTGTTGGTGTTTGACCATGTCTTGCATTAATTTTGAATATTCCACGTTTCTTGTTGAATTGAATGTTACTGTAACATTCAATGCCTATATCAATGCCATTGTCATTAACCTCTGAGTCACCTGGTGAGCTCAGTGGACAAGTTGCTGACCTGCAAAGGTCATCTCGTCTTGGCACGACGGGTCGAGTAGCTTCACGCGCTGGCTATTAACGCCTCCGGCTGGGATGGCCAGTTGGCAACTGGCCAGGCAAGGTCGGGGACGGCATATGTTGTTTTTCACACCCAGGATTTTGTAGACAAGGGGATTTCGCTGCCATATCAGAGAAACTCCCTAAATTGTATCTCGAGACTTTTTGCACTGCGGAATTTGTCACATCAGTACTGGCAGGGGGCCGCGGTAGCCCAGTTGGTAGAGCATCGGACTCTGGATCCCAAGATTGTAGGTTCGAATCTCACAGCCGACGGCATTTACCGAGTCCACCAGTGACCAATCGGCGTGAGAGATTGGCGACGCTATGTGACCTAGCGGTCCAATGCGTCGTAAAAGAACCCAAGGTTCTTCTTCTTCAAGTACTGGCAGTCTCCGAAACCAGCGACGAACCAAGGCCAACGAACAGAACACCCGTGCAAAACACGAGTGTGTTTTGGGTCGCGATGAGCCAGTCGTGGCTAGTGGCGTACCCAAGGGACTGGGAAAATGGGAAATTCCCCTACGAGAGGTGGTGGACCATAAGAATGGCGCGTAGCTATAACAAATTGCGCATGGCCCCGACAAATCTTTATCGGATCTAAAAAAGCGTGTTGTTGGGGCACCAACAAATTCCAGTTAGGGGGTCCGAAATAAATGCAGCGAGCATCGAAAGCTTCCACAGGAGCCCGGAAAAATAGCGTCAGGACCCTGAAATGTTGCATTGGGGCCCCAAAAATGTCCGTTGAGGCCCAAAGCATCACATAAGGAGCCGAAAATATTCACGTCGAGGAGCGAAAATAAACTCAACGAGGCCCAACAAGCATACCAGAAGACCGAAAGCATAAGCCAGGCCCTTCAAAATACACCGAGTCCCACGAAAAAAAACGACAGGGCTTCAAAATATGCACCAGGCCACTAAATAAGCACACCTGGAGCCTTCAAAAACAAACCGGAGACGCTTACAACGCACAGGGGCTCTCAAAACATACCGGGGCCACCGAGATTGCATGACGGCCCCATAAACAGGCCGAGGTTCGCAAAATGCGACGTGGTCCCAGTGGCGCACCAGAAGACGAGCCAAGATAAAAATTACCCCCCCTCCGCTCGAGAGATGATGGGAGCAAATCGGCAAATTCAAGACTGGACTGGACAACTCGACTCTGGGCTCGACAAGTCGCGCCGATGCCACCCAAAATCGCACTGCAGCCTAAACAATATACACCTGGCAACGAAAAATCACACCAAGACCTGCCAGTACACATAAGACAAATTGTGTATCTCAATAAGTCTCGCGGCACAATGCTGAGAATTTCTATAATATGATAGTATAATATTTATTGTGCATACGATCCGGGATGTACAAAAATATATACTCAGGGGTACAGGCACCGGACAACCATACCCGAGTATGTGGGCACGCTAAACTCCCTGTCAAACCGTGCTATTGTACTGGATTTTCTGATCGGGAGTGTTTCAAGGTCAATACAACAACTAGCCTGCGCCCTGCAATGATTCTGAGTCCGCATAGCCTCTCTAACAACAATTCGGGGGCCGCGGTCGCTCAGTCGGTAGGGAGTTGGACTCTTGATCGTGAGTTCGAATCCCACAACCGGCGTATTAGAGTCCGCCCGCGACCAACCGGCATGAGAGGTTGGCGCGCTATGTGACGCAGCAATTGATTGCGTCGCAAAAGAACCCGAGCACCGCCACCACCACCATCCAGAAACAATTCGAAAACGTTGTTTCAAAGAACACAAGACGTTGACGTTGACGTTGACGTTGACGTTGACGTTCATGTTGGCGCAAAAGAACCCGAGCACCCCACCACCACCACCAAGAAACAACTCGAAATAATTGTTTTTAAGAACACAAGACGTTGACATTGACGCTGACGTTGACCGTTGCCGTTGCCATTGAAGTTGACGTTGACGTTGACGCTGACCTTGACCGTTGACCCTTACTCGCCAGTGCTGCAGTACCTGACGCCGAGTGCGGTGAGCTTCTTCGGCCTGGGCGGCGTGTCGGCGGCGGTCATGTCGTCGGCCGACTCGTCCGTGCTCTCCGCCTCGTCCATGTTCGCCAGGAACGTCTACAAGCTGCTCATCAGGCCGAACGTGAGTGTCGCCGCGGCGATTGTCCGCCGATTATCAGTGCTGTGACTGGTGTTTGTGCGTCAGAGCCACTCGTGCCAGGCTGCTCGTTAGGCCCACGTCCGCAGCGCCGGCCGGATACTTGGAGTGAGTGTATCGACGTATGAGATGTTCAAGAAGGTGCTGACTGGAGCAATTGGCCCCATTTGCAATTGTGAGCAAATGTGCCAATCGTGACCTGCATGTGGTCATAATGGTGTTGTGGTGCGCCTGGCTCCATGCAACACGTCAATGGACTCCTACAACAGCAGCCAGGAGCGGAAGACAGGGTGCTTCCCGTTCCAATCGATTGAGTTGGACGTCGAATTCAGTCAGATTGGAAGCGAACGCATCACTCAGAGATCTGGATGTCATTCGACACCAGCACATGACTTTGGTACCGTCGTAATGACATCACCCTGTCCTGGATTTCATTGAAATGTGCGACGTTAGGTCACCACGCAGTTGCAGGAGTCGTGAAATACCCCAAGGTCTTCTTCATCATTGAGATTGGAAGGCCGTACTCCACCACGACAACTTCATCTAAAACTTTGCACTGCACGGTGAATTCTCGATTTATCGAGCTACGTGCAACCTTAGGTATGCTGCTTGTGCTGCCGTATGATGAAAAGAAAATGGTCGCGTTCAGGGAACACAAAATTCTGAAATTTCCCAAAATACCGCAGACATGATGGTCATTGTGCACGTGGGGAAATTTTTGTCCTAATGCCGTTTCTGACGTCTCCAAACCGAGCGGGTCTCCAAACAACCAAGCCACGGTCCCGGAAGGGGGAAGAAGAGGCTCAACAATGGAAACCGTGGACGATGTTTGGACATTGGACAGCAGCCAAGACAGCCTTCCTTCCGGTGGCTGCGCCAGCCTACCTGATTACAGCTGACAAACGACGTGCTCTCATTGGTCCAGACGCGGCCAGCATTCACCGCTACTAATCAGCGGACGCTGATGGAAGAGGCAATCGAGGAAGAGACTGGGCTTTCCTCACCGGTGAAAGAAGGCGACAGCCCATCGCGTGAACATTGAAGGAATCCTCTTGAATCTCTATGGGGCACGATACGAACTTAGGAGAGACAAGTTGTGGGCGCTGGAGGCGCACCAACCATCTTCAGAATCCATGAACCCTGCTTTTTCGGTGGCATTTTTTTTGTACTGTAGTTGCATTATTTTAAGCCAGAGGCCGCAGGAATCCATACCTCAAGCTTCCCAAGCTGTCGCAGGGTAAGCTTAGGAGAGGATATCTTCAAAAGATAGCAACGCATTACCAATTGCATGTATCACATCACAGTTTCTGGAGCCACTTTGGAGCGTGTAGGAGTCTAATTCTGCTGTCGGGTGAAGTAACGCTGGGTGGACTTTTTTGTCCTTAGCAGACAAAAAAACAGGGCGGAGCTTGTGGTCACCCGCTGCCTCCAGCTCTTGGTCTACCCGCTAGGCGGGTGCGGCAACAGTGGTCCCTTGCGATGGCAAGCACGGAATTAGTGAAAGTCGACGCAGTTCGTGCCATGCATTATTAACGGGTGGGTCAAAAATGTATGTGAAATCGCTGAAGTAATCGCTCGATTTGTACCCAGAAAGGAGGATTAGGGACTGAAAACTTACGAATAACTTGCAAGATATGGTGTATATTCCATGGACTTCCTTCCGTTCCGACGCGTCTAAATTATGGCAACCCGTGACAAAGACGGCACTATATTACCCCGATTTGGGTCACAACTGTGGCCGGGCCGTGGTCATGGTCATAGTTGTGGTCGTGTTCATGGCTATGGTCCTAGTCGTGGTCGTGGTCGTGGTGTTCATGGTCGTGATGGTAGTCGTGGTCGTGGTCATGGCTATGGTAGTGGTCATGGCCGTCATCATGATCGTCGTCATGGTCGTGGTCGTAGTCATGGCCATGGTCGTGGTCGTAGTCATGGCCATGGTCGTGGTCATGGCTATGGTCGTGGTCGTGGTCATGGCTATGGTCGTGGTCGTGGTCGTGGTCATGGCCATGGTCGTGGTCGTGGTCGTGTCATGGTCGTTGTGATGGTCATGGTCGTGGTTCTGGTCGTTGTGGTCGTAGTCATGGCCGTGGTCGTAGTCATGGCCGTGGTCGTAGTCATGGTCGTGATCGTAGTCATGGTCGTGGTCGTAGTCATTGTCGTGGTCGTAGTCATGGTCGTGGTCGTAGTCATGGTCGTGGTCGTAGTCATGGTCGTGGTCGTGGTCGTAGTCATGGTCGTGGTCATAGTCATGGCCGTGGTCGTAGTCATGGCCGTGGTGCTGCCGGCCATGGTCGTTAGCCACGCGCCGGTCAGAGCACCACACACGTTGCGCCGCCATGTACGTGGGGTAAGACAACATGTGCCCAATCAGGCGACTCGGGAAACAGGGAAACGGAGGTGCCACTCGGCGGCGGTTGGGTGGGCTAAGGAGCATGCCGCATATTGAGAAGCCGGAAAAATGGTCCTTCCCATTAGCCCAACTTGCATTCGCTGTTGCGTTCCTCCGATGATGAACCAAGGCCGTCGGTCGGTTTGCACCCTCGGCCACAACACGACTGACTGTCGAACAACACGAAGTCCGGTAGTCGTATGGCAGTCGTCTTGATCCTTTTATTCCACTCAAAAGGCAGCGATCCACTGCTCAGCCTACAGCGTATTATAACCCCGGAAAATTGACCGCTAATTTCCTCGGATCGCGTTTTTCTCCAGTGCCTCCTTCACATTCCTGCAGCCGGCCGACTGCCGGTCCGGAAAGTCGAATCCCGCCGTCCGACTGCGGCCGAAATGTCGGGGTCAGAGGGCGGCGCAGACCCGCCGCAGACCCGCCGCAGACCCGCCGCGGACCCGCCGCAGACCCGCCGCAGACCCGCCGCAGACCCGCCGCGGACCCGCCGCAGACCCGCCGCAGACCCGCCGCAGACCCGCCGCAGACCCGCCGCAGACCCGCCGCGGACCCGCCGCAGACCCGCCGCAGACCCGCCGCAGACCCGCCGCGGTGAATTGATGACCCGGCGCCGCCGTCCCCCGGCCCGTCGGCGCTCCGCCGGCGGCGGCCGCGCGGGTCCGCAGCGGGACGTGACGCGAATGAAGTCGGTGGATTGCGATGTGGGCTGTGGCACCGACGCAGTGGTCTGGAACGGTGGGGCTGGAGGGGGAGCGGGCACAGACGGGTAGCTGCTCCCATCCACACCATCCCGCTCCTAACATCCCATCCCTACACTCACACCCCTGCCATCCCATCCCTACAATCCTATCCTTACCATCTCATCCCTATCATCCCATCCCTACCATCCCATCCCTACCACCCCATCCCTACCATCACATCCCTACCATCTCTTTCATCCCATCCCTACCATCCCTGTCATCACATCCCTACCATCCCATCTCTACCATCTCATCCCTACCATTCCGTCCCTACCATCCCATCCCATCCATACCATCCCTGGCATCCCATTCATACAATCTCATTCCTACCATCCCATCCATCCCATCCATACCATCCCTGGCATCCCATTCATACAATCTCATTCCTACCATCCCATCCATCCAATCCATATCATCACATCCCTACAATCCCATCCATGCCGTCACATCCCTACCATCCCATCCCTACCATCACATCCCTACAATACCATCCCTTCCATTCCATCCCTACCATCGCCACACATGACACGTATGAATACAATTCAGCATTCACCCCTCAACGCTGCATCCACGACACGATTTCAACGCGGCGGGTTTTGACCTTCCTGCTCCTGAGTAACTACTACATCTGAGTAATCCACTGCTGAGTAACTTCTGAGCAACGACCACATCACTACAGTGGCATCAGATTGGGTGGCAACGATCCTCCTCCGACGAGAAAGTCTGTGACTTGTCGTGACTGCATTGGATACTGAAGCGCCATGAACCCGCTGTGGAAAGTGAATGGTGGTATCTCAAGTCGTGCATTCTTTTTAAGGGAGGTAGTTCCTCCACCAATGAGGCTGCAATTATAACTGCGAAATGTCAGCTAATAACGCCGCCCCGCCCCATTTCCACCTATTAGAGTTGCTTCTATAATTAGCATGCATGGAACAGACCGGATCCAAAGCAATACACGATCAGTTGATTATCCTACAGCAGCTCACTCCATGCGAACATTTTCAGTGGAAGGGAACCCTTTCAGTGCAGCCAACATCAGGCGGCGTTCAGAACGAAACGAGGGGGAGGGGGTTCAGTGGCCCCTCACAACGGCACAGGGGACTCACACCCCTTGCAAAGGAGCCTGTATTGTGAAGACCCCTTTGGCCTCCGGGAGGCCCTCTTGAATTGTAGGAGGCCCCTGACACTACATGAGGCCCCACTGGTACTACAGGTCTCTCCGGGATTACGAGGAGCCCCTGGGATTTCAGGAGGCCCCTAGTATTACAGCTGGGCCTAGCCCCCATCTTAACGCCAGGAGGCCCAACTGGTACTACAGGTGGTCCTGCTGGGATTACAGGAGGATCTCTTGGACTACAGGAGGCCCAACTGGTACTACAGGTGGTCCTGCTGGGATTACAGGAGGATCTCTTGGACTACAGGAGGCCCAACTGGTACTACAGGTGGTCCTGCTGGGATTACAGGAGAATCTCTTGGACTACAGGAGGCCCTACTGGTACTACAGGTGGTCCTGCTGGGATTACAGGAGAATCTCTTGGACTACAGGAGGCCCTACTGGTACTACAGGTGGTCCTGCTGGGATTACAGGAGAATCTCTTGGACTACAGGAGGCCCTACTGGTACTACAGGTGGTCCTGCTGGGATTACAGGATGATCTCTTGGACTACAGGAGGCCCTACTGAGGCCACAGGAGGACCCCTTTAACTATAGGAGGCCCATGGGCTTATAGGTGGTCCCACTGGGATTACAGGAGGTCCACTGGGATTACAGGAGGAACTGGAACTACATCCCTGGAATTACATGGAACTATACCTGGAACTACACTCGGAACTACATGGGGCCCATGTAGTTCCTGCCCGAAGCCTTCCACACAATTGATAAAAGTCACTTTGTACGTGAACTTGGCTACAATTTGCAAAATATTATGCGTATATTATGTATATATCATGTATTTTAACGTGTCTTTAGATTTACCAGACCTAGTCACTCCGTGGAGGTAACCCCCCCCCCTCCCCTGGTGTGAAACCATCGGTAGGCCCCCTAGGCGATGAGATCCCCCACGGATGGAAGCTCCACCCCGGCTGATCCTCCCATCAGGTGTCTACGTTCCGTCGCATTTGGCCAACATTCTACGCTCCGTCACATTTCCACAGTTTATCCTACGGCAAAGGTGAAAGAAGGCTGTGGATTACACGGCCTTATTTCATTGTGGACACAGCTCCCACGGTGAGGAAGCCCATATAATCGCAATTATATTACAGTCGTGCGAAGGTAAAGTATGTTTGCACGTACATCACAATTTAATTGGGTTAAATTAAATGGTTGTGCTCGTTTAGATTAGATTAGCCCAAGACCACAGAAACGCGAACTTTGACATGGTTATCCTGCTGATTAAAGTCAAGTGCGCGATGGCAGAAACTGCCGAACGCATGAACGCATTGCATTATTGGACGCAAAGTCATCCAGCAGGGAATGCAACTGGTAAAATCACATTCAATCTTAACGTCAATTTTACTCCCGAAGGCAATTGTGTGCGGAAGAACGAGACAAACGAAGAAAACGAACTGCACCCATTTTCAGAGGTTGTTTAGCCCAGAGGAACCCAAACCACGTCGCTCCTTGGGATTCACAAGTTCGTGACTTGTCACGCTTCCCAGCCTTAAATTCGTCCCAGCCTTACCTGTGTCCCAGACTTACGTCTGTCCCAGCCTTTCCTTCGTCCCAGTCTTACCATTGTCCCAGCCTTATCTGTGTCCCAGTCTCGCCTGTGTCACAGCCATACCTTTGTTCCAGCTTTACTTTTGCCTGACCCTAGTGAAGAATACCAGCACTTATGCTGTTCTAGTGACAAAACGAAACCCAAAAGAAAGCATTCGCTGCAAGATCAAATGAATGCATGCAGGGACATGCTTGGTATTTCGTTAGGGGGGGGGGCGAGGCTAACTTCACCAAAGCCTCGGTGAGAGGCGCGGGTGGATGCCCCGGGGGCTTTCGCGTGTCTGAACCACTTTTCGAAATCAATTGAAATCATGCATCCAGCATACATCATAATTATGAACCAAAAACGCAAAGCGGACCACACGGCGAACCACATGTTCAACCACAAGGTGGACTACCAGGTGGATCACCAGGTGGACCACAAGGTGGACCACAAGGTGGACCACAAGGTGGACCACAAGGTAGATCATAAGTTGAGCCACATGGTGAGCCACACGGTGGATCATCAAGTCTCAGGAGAGGTCATCGCCAGCACTGATGAGGATGAAGTTCGTCAACGTCAACGTCAACCCTTGGGACACCCTCTGCATGCATTGTCGGGGCCGAAGTTCCCAAAGACCAACCGTACGTTTTCAACTAATGTTCCACACTGGAAGACGCACTTAAACTGCATATCCGGACTTGATACGGCGTGGCCCAACCTAATTTGGTCTGATGTGATCTTATCCGATTTGATCCGACCCGACCTGACCTGATCCAATCTGACCTGACCTGACCTGACCTGATTACACCTGCTCCGATCTGGTCCAGCTTAACTCTACCTTTCCCGACCCGACGCATCTGGCTCGATCTGGCTCACTTAACTCAACCTGTCTCCGCCAGATCAAGCATGAACTCTGAATCAGCCCAATCCAAACCTAACCTAGCCTGGTTTGACCCATGCGGTCGTGCTCTGCAGGCATCGGAGACTGAGATCATCTGGGTGATGAGGGTCGGCATCTTTATAACGGGTATGCTGTCTACCGTCATGGCTTTGACCATACCCACCATCTACGGACTTTGGTGAGCTGACCATACCCACCATCTACGGACTCTGGTAAGCTGACCATACCCGCCATCTACTGACTGATGAGATGACCATGCCCACCATCTACTGACTGATGAGCTGACCATACCCTCCATCTACTGACTGATGAGCTGACCATACCCAGGATCTACGGACTCTGGTGAACTGACCATACCCACCATCTACGGACTTTGGTGAACTGACCATACCCACCACCTACGGACTCTGGTGAGCTGACCATACCCACTAGCTACGCACTCTGGTGAGCTGACCATACCCACCACCTACGGACTCGGATATAGAGGGGTGTATCATGCTCTGAAGTTACAAGACACACCGATTTTCTTTTCACATTCAAATTGTAATATTACCTTCCTGTTTCTTCTGTTTCACATGCGTTATCCGGCTTGCTTTCTTATTCTCTTGTTGTTGCACTGGGATATTTATCGTTCCCTGAAGACATATCTTCTCAGTTTAGGGAGATCTTCTGACTGCTAGCTCACCTGACACTCGCTCTGCCAAAAGTCGGTCTAGCCATTTAGCTTTTATACATGCATCCTTCCTCCACCAGCTCCATCTCGTCTGCTACATAAGCTACCTAATTCCTCGCTAAGCTTCCCCATTAGACTTTTCGAATTTGTTGGTTCTAGTCGGCAGCAGGGGCGCAGCTAAGATTTTCTTGAGAGTGTACCAAGAAAGTTAAATCGATCAAGACGCTTTCGGTGCGCGAATCACGTCAAAATTTATCGCTTTCCGCCGTGAAAATCCCGAAATGTGTTGTGTGATCGCGTATATTTGTGTCTTCTAAGGCGAGGGGAGTGTAGGTGGTAATGAGAGGGGGGGGGGGGCCTTGGTTACGCCTCTGCTCGACAGTGGCGTGGCTCTCATCTGACCCACAACACATGCTGACACGCCTCGTCCCTCTTTCTCTCTCTGCGTTCCACAGGGGCCTGTCCTCCGACCTGGTCTACTGCATCCTGTTCCCCCAGCTGTGCATGGTGGTGCACTTCAAGAACCACTGCAACACGTACGGCTCGCTGGCCGGCTACGTGGTCGGCCTGCTGGTGCGGCTGTCCGGAGGGGAGAAGGTGGTCGGCATATCGCCCCTTATCCACTATCCAGGTGGGTGTACCTCTCTTGCCGCCTGAATTGCTGTTGCGTCTGTCTGCGGGAGAGAAGGTGGTCGGCATATCGGCCCCTCATCCACTATCCAGGAGGTCGTGCGGCGGTGCTCTTCTACCGTCTGAATGGGTGTAATGGCCCTCATTCACCTGCTGTGTCGAGTCTCATACCTTGCTGACACGGGAGTGCAAACTCTCTGCCACTACTCATACCAGAGCTCGTATCCACGACACAGGTGGAGTGGCAGGCCTCTTGCGCTACTCTATCTCATCCTCTACTCGGGTGGGGTTACTAACCTCCATCCTCTACTCGGGTGGGGTTACTAACCTCCATCCTCTACTCGGGTGGGGATACGAACTTCCATCCTCTACTCGGGTGGGGATACGAACTTCCATCCTCTACTCGGGTGGGGATACGAACTTCCATCCACTACTCAGGTGGGGACACCAACTTCCATCCACTACTCAGGTGGGGACACCAACTTCCATCCACTACTCAGGTGGGGACACCAACTTCCATCCACTACTCAGGTGGGGACACCAACTTCCATCCACTACTCAGGTGGGGACACCAACTTCCATCCACTGCTCAGGTGGGGACACCAACTCCATCCACTGCTCGGGCGAAAATATCCGCTTTCACTTACTACCGGTGAGTGGGCTATCACGTTCATCTCCACTGAATACTGGTGGGTGTATCAGCCCTCACCCACTGGCTGGCGTCCATCCTCTGTCCTGGTGAACACACCAGCCCTCACCCACTGCCCGGGCGGGCTGCCAGATCTCGTCCACTACCAGACCAGTCAGTTGGGTGATTGCATTACCTGATTGTCGGAAACAGTCGACTGTTGCCATCATACGCCGTCGGCACCCAGGCGGGCAAGCCAGCTCGTATTCACTTCACAATCTGACTATCGCGCCAACTCTGCCATTAAACGGCTTCATTCCGCCTTGGCGGTATTACATCGTTTCCTCCTGTGCAAAATATAACTTTGCCTGTCGTTCCTTGTGCGGATGCCTTAGTTGATTAACTTCTACCTCATTGAGCTAATTGCGAATCACCACCGCTGCAATTATGCTGTGGAAGTGTCAGTAGAGACACGGCCCAGCTGACACGTGATGCTGGCGGCTGACGACTGACACCGACACTGACACTGACACTGACGACTGCCACTGACACTAACACTGACACTGACGACTAACATTGACACTAACACTGGCGACTGGCACTAATGACTGGCACTGATGACTGACATTGACACTGACGACTGACACTGACGACTGACACCGACACTGACACTGACACTGACGACTGACACTCGATGAATGACATTGACAATGACATTGACACGACATTGACACGACATTGACAATGACATTGACAATGACATTGACGTTGACATTGACAATGACAATGACGTTGACATTGACGTTGACATTGATATTGAGACTGACTACTGACGACTGACGACTGACGACTGACGACTGACGACTGACACTGATGACTGACATTGAGATTGACGTTGACATTGACATTGACATACATTGACAATGACGTTGACATTGACATTGAGACTGATGACCGACACTGACGACTGACATTGACACTGACACTGACATTGACATTGACACTGACGACTGACATTGACACTGACACTGGCGACTGGCACTGATGACTGACATTGAGAATGACATTGACGTTGACATTGACATTGACAATGACGTTGACATTGTGACTGACGACTGACACTGACTACTGACGACTGAGACTGGCGACTGACAACTGACACTGATGACTGACTTAACAATGACATTGACAATAACATTGACAATGATAATGACGACAGACACTGGCATTGGCAACGACACTGACAACTGACTCTGACGTCTGACACTGACATTGCCAACGACATTGACGACTGACACTGACATTGACCTTGACACGGACGGTCTATGACTGACGACTGACACTGACATTGGCAACGACACTGACATTAACACTGACGACTGGCACTGACATTGATACTGACGACTGACATTGAGAATGACATTGACGTTGACATTGACATTGACACTGACGAATGACACTGACATTGACACTGACCTTGATACTGACGCTGACGGGCCGAGCTGCACAATACGCTCCTGACTGCTGCACCGTTTCCAGCTGTTGCCGACACCAACAGCCAGCTTCAGGCATTGGCACTCTGATTCGCAGGCTATGATGCCAAGAAATCCATGCAGATGTTTCCGTTCCGGACGTTGGCCATGCTGATGTGTGCCGTCACTCTGATCGGGGTCTCCAAGCTCACAAAGTAAGTTCCCGCTTCAGATTCTGCAAGCTCCTGGAATGCCAAGTTTTGTGTCGTGAAGTGATGCAGTGTTCAGGC
>JAOTOM010001028.1:0-55662 GCA_034440615.1 Ashinkailepas kermadecensis
ACCGCCCTCTCAAGCTCACCTCCTGCTACATCTGCTGAACCGTCGACGTCTACGCTACCCTTCAAGATCTTCAAGACCTACTTCAACTCTACTCACCCTCCCGTCAAGTCTACTCACCACTCTACTTCATCTACTCCAGTGCTCAGTGACAGTGCTCTTCTCTTCTCTGCCTCTACGACTACATCTACACTTCAGGTCAGTCTGGCGGTGCAGCCAGCCCTCCCGCCCCGGGCTCCCTCCACACCACCCCCTATTTTCCCTCTGGTGTCCTCCGCACGATCTTTATCTGATCTTTCTGACCGTGCTCTCTTCACGCACAGTTTCTGATTTCTTTGTGTTTTCTTGATCTTTATCTGCCCCTCTTTTACAATCTGTCGGGCTTCCTTCACGCCCCTCCGGACCCTCCGCCAAAAACTGTACTGTGATTGTCTGTACCACACACCTGCCACTGAACACCCTGTCTTCAACACCACAGATCACTCGAACGCAAACATCACCACCAACTACATCACCACCAACATGCACTCCTCAGCACAGCCATACGGCGATTTCTTCCTCTGCCGCCGTGGTGACGCGGTGCCCATGGGCACCCTCGACCCCTGGGTGGTGGAGGAGGAGATCGCCAAATACACAGGAGAGCCCCTACACGCCAAACAGATACGCTCAGGGGCTCTCCTGATACAAGCCAACTCGGACATAGACAGCAAAATTCTTCCCACCATACATATGATCGGCACAACACCCATCACCATCGTCCCTGCCACCAAGATGAACACGTCACAAGGAACACTTCACGCTAGGGAGCTGGCCGGGATAGCGGTGGAGACCCTGGTCTCCCGACTAGAGAACCAGGGGGTTACCGCCGCGTTCCGGCCGGCTCAACAACTCGGACGACCACAAACACATATCATCATACTCACATTTAGCACACGGATACCACCCAAACACATCAAAGCCGGATACCTACGCTACACCGTCACGCCACGTGCACCCCTCCCTCGACGCTGTAAAAAGTGTCAGCAGTACGGCCACTCCGAGGGGGGGTGCCACTCCACCACATACACCTGCGGTAAATGCGCAGCACAACACGACACCACAACATGCCCAGGCGGCGAGGTCTGCTGCGCCGCCTGCGCGGGACCGCACGAGGCCGGGAGCAGCTCCTGCCCTCGGTGGATGGCGGAGAAAGAAATTCTCCGCCTGGTCCACCTAGA
This sequence comes from Ashinkailepas kermadecensis, assembly GCA_034440615.1. Classification (NCBI taxonomy): domain Eukaryota; kingdom Metazoa; phylum Arthropoda; class Thecostraca; family Neolepadidae; genus Ashinkailepas; species Ashinkailepas kermadecensis. The sequence goes on from JAOTOM010001028.1 coordinate 1,215, forward strand.
GGGCATGGAGCTGTCCCTGGCCAGGATGGCGGTGGACGGCCCGCCGGCGGCGTGGCCGACCCGCCGCGCAAAGCCGGGTCACAGATCACCACCACCACCACGAAACCACAGAGTACCCGGCTCTGTACACATCCACCACCACCCAATACAACCACAACAGAAACACTTACCCACAAACAAATTACACGCGACCACAACCCACACAGACACCCACCACCAGCACACGCAAAACGCGAGCACCAACACCAGCATACACATCGGTACAGCGCCCGGCACACCAACCACCACCACCACCAACCCGCCAACCGCCACGGACACCGACACCGGCACCCCCACCACCACCCCAACACCCACCGCCACCACCCCAACGGCCAACAGCCTCACCATACCCACAGACCTCCCCCTCAACAGACCAGTCCCCAACACACACAGCCCGCACATACACAGATCAGGACACAGACACAGAGGACCATACTGACATAGAACACTCTTCCACAAACACAGATCGGACACTCTCCACACAACAGAGACCACCCCCCGCCCACAAACCACCAAAGACACCAAAACACATACCAAGACAGACCTCACCTAACAGACCACTTACGCGCGCCAACATCCAAAGACCATGAACACAATCATACAATGGAATACACACGGCCTCATCAGACACTGGAACGAATTCAAACAATACGCACTACAATCAAATCACACAGCACTATGCATACAGGAAACACACTTTAAACCTCACGACCCATATCAATTTAACATCTCCCAATACACACTACACAGACAAGACACACACAACACAAACAGATCAGGCGGAGTATGCACATACATTAGGAACACAACCCCGCACCGCCTGATACAATTCAACACTACAGCAGATATCTTACTCACTGAAATCCACGTACACAACATAGCTTACACACACATTAACGTATATGACCCCCCCTCGCGAAACACAGAAACCCTCTCGGAATTAAATAAGGCACTTGATCAAATTAACACCCCGGTCATACTCATAGGTGACTTTAACTCACACCACCCACTGTGGGACACACGCACAACACGACCCGATCACAGAGCACTCACACTCATCACACTGGCTACACAACATAACCTCACAGTACTCAACACCGGATCACCAACATACCTCGTACCAATTAGTTCACACCTCCCTACCACCCCGGACGTAACACTCGCTTCCTCTCGCATAGCCCTCACCCTATCCTGGATAGCCGACTCCGATCCACACTTTAGTGACCACGCCCCCATCACCATAACCTTCCACCAAATCCCGACCACCGGCCCACCCAACACCCCGACGGGACGATGGAACCTTAAAAACGCATCCTGGACCTCATTCTCAGAATCCTTAGCAGCACAGACATCCAATAATCCACAATACACACCAGGACAATACGCAGACATGCTACTCACCACCGCATATCAACACATACCACAAACAAAACCACGACACCAACACAAACCTCGCGCGGCTCCCTGGTGGAGCGAGGAGTGCCACCGGGCGATCCGCGCGAGGAACCACGCACGACACAGATACGAACGACACCGCACACCGGAAACACTCACAGCATACAAACTGAACAGAGCACTATGCAAACGCACCATCAAACAAGCCAAAAAGACTTCCTGGAATAAATTTTGCTCTCAATTTAATAGATTCACACCTCTCGGCGAAATCTGGACACTACTCAAAACATTTCAACACCGACAACGACCCCCAGCTAAAGCCATCACACTTATACACAACATCACCATCACAGACCCACAAACAATAGCAAACATTTTCGCAGACAACTATCACACTAGGTCAGGCACACTCCCACGACCCCCCCCACCCCCCAATCAGACACACACGGCCACACCTTTACAACACTAGGTTTACACTCACAGAATTACAAATAGCAATAGCACAAACAGGAAACACAAGCGTAGGACCAGACAACATACACTACTCATTCTTCAAACATCTACCAATACAAGCATTACACGCATTACTCGACACGTACAACACCGCATGGACAACACATACATATCCACAGTCTTGGTTACACGCTCTTCTCATCCCTATCCCTAAACCAAGCACTGACTTAACCCTATGCGACTCTTACCGCCCTATATCACTAACCAGCTGTTTTCACAAACTCTTCGAACGACTAGTCAAAAAACGCCTTCTTTATATTCTTCAAACACAAAAACTAATATCTCCTATACAATCAGGCTTTCTTCCTAATCGCTCATGTCTAGACAACCTCACCTATCTCACCACACACATTCAGGAAGCGGCGGCCATGAAATGCTCCACCGTCGCCGTCTTCCTGGATCTCAAACAAGCATATGACACTATCAGCATCACAGCACTCCTAGAACACTTACACAACATAGACATAGAGGGCAGACTTATACACTACCTTCATTTCTATCTACTAAACCGCTCCTTCCAAGTAAAAATAGGACAACACACTTCAGACACTAAATTCCCCACAACCGGCCTAATGCAAGGTTCGGTTCTTAGTCCCCTTCTCTTTATTTTAGGTCTAAATTCAGTCATCACCGACAACCTTCCGGCCAAAATTGCAATCTACGCAGACGACATAGTAATCTGGACTTCACAAAAATTACCAAACCACGCACTAGCAATACTACAGAACACACTAAGAGAACTACACAACAAACTCGCCCTACTAAATCTACACATCGCACCACACAAATCTAAATGTATGTTTTTCGGTTACCACAAACACACAGATGAACAACCACTCAAAATAGACCAGACACCCATACCATTTGTCACCAGTGCAAAATTCCTCGGCATCACATTTGATCGACTACTCACCTTTCGGTTACACATCTTAGACATTCACAAACGCGCATCAAAAAGAATCAACCTACTACGAGCACTTTCTGGCACACACTGGGGATCCGATAGAAACACACTTCTCACCCTCTACAAATCACTCATTCGGCCAATTTTGGAATACGGATCCCCACTCTTCGAAAACGCTGCTAAAACAAACCTCAAACGTCTAGATAGCCTCCAACGCCAATGCATAACAATAGCCACAGGAGCATATATCACCTCACCATACCTTGCACTACATATATACAACTACATACCAGAGCTACAGCACAGACGCACACAAGCACTATTAACACGCGCACTGGAGGGGGGGGCGAAATCCGCCCACCCCTCCGGTTTTTCGCACATAACTGCAGATTTTACCGGTCGATATACGCAATTTTCGGTGTACCTGCCTAGAAATGAACGGCACGTCGTTTAAAGCAAGAAAAATTGAAATCGGCCGAAAATTTTTCAAGTTAGGGGCCGCTAAAGTCAAAAAATGTTTTAGCGCCAGACCACCAAAATCGGCGCTGATGCGCTTCCAGTATACTGACAAAAGGGAAGTGTTCTAGGCAACACTAGCGACTTGTTTGATGCATATTGATATGCTGTATAGTTTCAAGGTCATTTAGGTCACCAAGGTGAAGTCAGGTCAAGTTCATGACAGGTTAATGGAACCAAACTTGATCAACTGGAATGTTGCCATAAATGCACTACTGGTTGTCATTTGTACTGTTTGTCATTGCGTTTCCATACTTTATTCATGTACTTCACTCCCTTCTTCACGAAGCCGATTGCTCCGAGCTGCCCGACGGAGCAGTCGGGCGGGCGGCCGGTTCCGGTAACTGGAACAGGTAACTGACCTGATAAAGTGGTGCTATATAGGTGACCTGAGGTCAAATGTTGGGTCTAGCATCTGCATTGCATCATTAGTAATGTCCAAGACATCATTCATGCCCATTTTTGAGCATTTAAACACAATCACAGCGATCCATAACGATGACAAGCCAAGCCACGCAAAACAGGACAATTTTGCCAATCTGACCTCATTTGACCTTGAAGATATTGACCTAAGGTCACGAAAATTGCACACAATAGAGTTCACTACCGTGCCCATCCACCCTGCGAATGTCGTTCCTCCAGCTTTACTAGGAGCCGAGATCTTAGGGGGGGGCGGAATCCGGCCCCCCCCCTCCAGTGCGCGTAATTCTCAGAGGCCCTCCAGGGCGCGTGTTAAGATACCACTACAAAACGCAACTCATACCACAACACCCATGTACACAGGCCCTAAAACTTCGCACCACACGTGTCCATCAACTCATGACAACATCACGACTCAGAACCACAATAGGATGCCGCATCCACCAACACACAAACAGACTACACATTACCCTACCCACAGCCAAACCATTACCAACACCCACAGCATGGTGGAAACACGAAACACTCTCAACACACTTCCTCATAGACCATCCAAAACACACATACACCGACGCAGAAATACACCAACTCTTCTTCCAATTCACAGCACAACATGCAAATTACAACATCATATACACCGACGGCTCGAAATCACATACACAGCAGACGGGCACAGCGGCGGTGCTGTACCCCAATGCAGCACCGCCGGGGGTTATCCTTCGTGCCCGTCTGCACGACACAGCATCAACCTACACAGCAGAATTATACGCAATCTTTTCGGCTTACTCTACCATTTATAACACCAAAATTGAACACAACATCATAGCTACTGACGCCAAATCAGCATTACAAAGCATCACACCATACACCAAACACAAACACCCACTCATCCCGAAAATACTCAACATACACCGAAAACTCACCGCACGACAAAGACCACTTCTTCTATGGATCCCAAGTCACACAAACATACACGGCAACGAACACGCAGACACTAAACCGCTCCGCTATCGCGATGAAATTATCCACCTCCAAACCTCCTTCAAATATCTTCTTCATCATCTGAGTCATCTTAGACAAAGGACTCTATTTATATTACCTATATTAAACAGCGCTGCGCTGTTCGCCTTAATATCCTGCGCTGCATCTCCGGGCGCGACTAGGGTGCAGACAGGACTAACCTTAGTAAAAAAATCTACATTGCACTGATTCGTTCAATCCTGGAATACAATGCGTTTATCTTCGATCATATATCCCCCACACTCACCATATCACTAGAATGCACACAAAATCACGCACTCCGCCTCATCACCGGAGCACACCGAACCACACCTATCACCAGTCTCCGGGGTGAGGTCAATCTCCCTAGCCTACAACACCGCAGAACACTACAACTCGTTAGTTATCACTTCCGAACAAGAACACAACCAAATCACCCCTCCAATGTCGCATGGTCTAAACCCCCGGTTCGGCTCTCCAAAAACAAAAATAAATACAGCATTGCTATTCATTTGAAGCAAGTTCTCAAATCCATCCTAAAATTTCCTGATGTAATCCCTGACCGCACTCCCCCCCCCCCCCCTCTCTCCCATTCTGGCACATGAAACATCCCAAACTCGAATATATCTTTCGGCAGAACAAAACCCTACTTACCCCCATCGACGTTCAAGTCAAATTCTTTGAATATCAAGAGGCCCACACACAAACACATTCTTTTACACTGACGGCTCCCGTACCAACAATGGTACGGGCGCCGCCTGGTGCGGTGAGCCCGACACCGGCCAAATCAAATTAACAGTACATCATTCGGTATACACAGCAGCATTAGTCACCATACTCACTTGCCTCCAATACATCATAGCACGTCACATCACTACCCCTACCACAATCTGCACCGGCTCACAATCCTCCGTTGACGCACTCGCGGACATCCACAACACCACACACCCCACGCCATCCGACACCTCCATCATGACAACCACACACACCTACAGCTCACTCTTATCTGGATCCCTGGACATAGGGGTATCCCGGGTAACGAACGCACGGACGGCCTTGCAAGGGCGGCAATAGACCTCCCCCAGGATAATCATGCCCCAGTTCCACCCGGTGACTTCCTTACTGTAGCCAATATGTTATTCCACAAGTATCTCCGGGCCTGCACAACTATATTTTTCATCGATCACATCGGCCCCCGATCTGCACCACATGCCGAGTTCGCATCACTGTTGCCCACATTTTACTCACATGTCCAGCATATGCTCCTCATCGCCGCGCTATTCTCTCCACTATTTCAACTGCAACCATACGCAGATATCGCTCCGGGCACTCCTCGGGAATGACCACCCGACACTCCTCGATCTGCTCCTCCGGTTTTTACACCATACCAAGCTTTCCGAACTGATTTGATTTCTCTATCACACGTTACCCGGCTCCACCTGATTTGATGAGAAGTTGATGGATACATCACCGCGTTACACCCTAGGTTAGCTGTATGACTGCGTTACACACGTGTTCCTTTCCGTCGTGCAAAAACACACATATAGGATATTTTACACTAGGTAGGAAGAGACCGATCCAATTTGGCAAAACGGACGGTTCTCCTTATAAATTGTGCTTGGTTTTTTACCTGCGGGTTTTCCAACCTGCTCGGCTTTTTCCCTTCTCAGGTTTTCCCAAGCTTTAACTCAAACATGCACCTACACACACAAGGTCGAGCCCGACGCCTACGACTCGCCCTGGGCGCCGGGCCTCCGCTTCGCCTTTCAGGTCGCAGGTGGGCAGTTGAGCCTCTCTGCAGGTTGCGATGCTGTCCACCCTCCAAGTGTTCTTCTGATTGCCGTGTATGTATGTATGTATGTCCGTGTATGAACCTGTATGCTATGTATGTATCGGCCCTTTACGCCACGTTCTTTGTTTGCCGGCGTCTCCTCTTTCCTCTCTTGCTTCTTTGATATAACCGGATGCCATAGCCGGATTAAATTAACCATTTCTTTAACGTAACAAATCTCTAGCGGATGGCATTCTGCCTCTACTAAAGAATTAAAAAAAAATAATTTAAAAAAACAATATCCGGTCGGGCGCACTACTCCACCTGAGCCATTTCCTGGCTCACCCGGTTGAGGTGGTAGTTGCGGACCGGCTCAACAACACCTTCGTCACGGTGTTTTCCCCGGAGCTGGCACACCTCCCAGAGGAGGAGCTCCTGGAGGAGCTGACCCCGCCTGTAGACCATGTTCATGATTCGTGCCGCGAACGACAGAAATTCTGAAGTGTGGGGAACTCGATAATACTTCGAACGAAAACAACCTGAAAACATTGTTTGGAGGATTCGGTGAAGAAATCACTTCAGGAAGGGTCGGGCAGCTGGAATGTGTTGCTATTATTATTAATTACGAGTTCCATGATGTTTTGTCCGAAAGACACGAACAACTTTACGGCCATCTCGAACGGCATTCTCAATAAGAGTTCACTTACTCTGGTGAAAACGGGGTGAGACGGGAAGACCGGTGGAGACGGAGAGAGACTGGGAGAGCGCGGGTGAGGAGACAGGGGAAGAGGATATTGTCGGAGCGTGATGCTTGTAAAGTACAGTGATTTAATGTTGTACTACTACGTTGGACTTCGCGAGACGAGCGAATATTGAATATATATGGAATACGCACAGAGCCCGTGCTCCACACAACACCGCAGCATTGTCAGTCTGGTTCTCACATATTCCCGTGGCTCGGAATACAGAAAACAAACCAGAAAAACGAACGGTTTCCCAGCACGGGTCACGGACATGAGTCGACACCAGATATCCCGTACAAGAAGGTCCAATGGATGACATGCATGAAGAGCAATAAACGTAATGTGTGCTAGACTTTATACAGTATGTTGCCACCAATCGCAATCAAACGCTGTACTATGCTTAAAGCAGCCATCTCGGATGTGCCAACAGGTGCTTCCGCAGGCGGAGACAACTTGCTACGATATCACCGGTTACACAAGGACACTCACCATCGGATTACTCGCCACACCTGTGTAAATGTTTGTAAAAACAAGCTGTAAGACGGTGCACTTCATCCAAGCTCCCAAGACTTTTCATTCTTTTCGGAGAAACGGCAGCAAAACGCCAACATGTGTTGCTGCAAGTATCCAGAGATACATTTTCTTGGCTCCCACATGAATCACTCGGAGTGACATGACATTGCCGCCCTCGAGGGGCTCACGAATACCAAAACAGAACGAGCAGAACCGCAACGGCGTGTTCCAATCAGCAGACCTGGAATAGCACGGGAAAACACGGAACAGAATTGAGAGAGGCTGGATAATCGATGTAGCTTACAGACATACGGAATGCCGACCAGCTCCCGACGCACAGAAAGGCATGGTTCGTTGTTATTTTCTAGCCGATTAGCGGCCAATAAGGTGGGGAGAGGACCAGTGATAATGCCGGATGCTGAGTGGTGCACTGTGGTAGTGCACACGACGAAAATACACGAGCTTGTCGAGGCGGTGAGAACGACTGCGTCACCGAGCCACTGACAATCGAATTTCATACCACTACATTCGTCCGACAGCCACCTGCTTACGTGATGGTGTTTCCTAGAAAGAGTCGATACACTTCCAGGCAAATCATATGAACTTGTGTGAGGTGACATCATCCTCACAGAATTGCAATAGAAGGTAGTATACATAATCGGAAGAGTTCGCTCCCACGGCGGTAGCTGCGCATTGACCGCTCGTTGGATTTCGCGCAGTCGAACACCACAGTCGCCGAGGTGATGATGCATACGGATACAGACTGTGACAGTAGGGGTAGTCACACCTCTAGAAAAACAGTGACGATGGGAGGAGCTGAATCGTACGCCAGATTGTCCGAAAATTGACGCAGTTTGCACGCATGGCACAGTGTCAACTTCGCCGCGTGAAGACAGGGTTGGTCGGCTGCCCGCGAGGACACCCGGAACGTATGGACGAGGACGTATGACAACAGCAGAATGACGTTGAATGCAGACGGCGCTTGCTGGTGACAACTGTCCAGTCGTAGATTAATCTGTGCGCCCCACTTGACAACAGCCGCTCGGCCGGCCAGCCCGCCAGTGGTGTCCAGACACGCTGGCGTGGCGCTGTTGCGCGTCGCGACGTCTCAAGGTGCATCGTGTACGCGGTGAGCGATTGTCGGCTGCATTCGTGTGCAAGACACTATGGGTGTGAACAAAAAAACAACAAACGGTGAGTACCGTCGTCTCCTCGATATCGAATTTCACGGAAGCCTCAGCCCCCAGGGTGACGCCAGCCACCCTGAGTATGCCCGGGGACCCCGCCCTCTCGGGAGGACGGCAGGCGTCGCCCGCGGCCGGGAGCCCCACTCCTCAGGACCCCCGGGGGAGAATCGTTCGTGATTCTCAAGAAAGCTGTGGGCTCGTGGGCCCGAACCTCCCCGTTCGCGATCGCGAGGGAAATGGACGGATGGACCGGTGGCGTGATGTCCGCTAAGGTCCTCCGCTACGGTTCCCTCCTGGTCCGCGTAAGAGAGGCGGCCCACCCCCGTATATTGCTGAGCCTGGGCAACTTCCTGGGATGCGAAACCGACGTTGAGATGGCCGACCGACTAAGCATGTAGTTTACAACGGCATATGCGCCCGATGTCGCGGAGCTCTCAGGGGAAGAGCTCCTTGCGGAGATCGGGTCGCAAGGAGTCCGTGAATTGACGCGACTGGGCCGCCGGGCCAGACCGGGAACAGTTCTGAAACTGGGATTTAGGTCCCTCAACCCTCCCAGCCAAGTCATGGCGGGCTACCTAAGGGTGGCACTCCGCCCCTGGACTCCGCCGCCTTCGCGCTGCACATACTATCAGCGCTACGGCCATCAGAGCCGGGCGTGCCGTGCAAAGACGCCAGTCTGCTGCCGTTGCGCCGAGGGCCACCCGTCTGAAACATGCGACACCGATGAGCTGCAGTGTGCGACATGCCAGGGCCCGAACCTTGCCTCGTACCCTGCTTGGCTATACGCCAAGGAAAGGCAGGCGCGTCGCATCGCCACACAGCGCGGTGCTCCGTCCACGCACCCAGCCGTGTGGTCCTGCCCCGGTTGGCCCCACTCTGGCCGACCCCAGCAGAGGTGGCTCAACTCCCGCTCTTGCCCGAACCGACAGAGCCCGCTCAGTCCCCCTCCTCCCAACGTCACCCGCTACCGGCTACGCGCCCCGCCCCCAGAGCGGGCCCGACCGTTCCCCGGCCCCCGCACCGCCGGCAGGCCGCCATGTTGCCGGTCACGGGCCCCGCTCCCGTTGAGGACCCCACCGACACTGGGCCTCCCTCTACCGCAAGGCATCACCGCCGCCGGCTGCACGCCCCGATCCCATCGCGAGCTGCTCGACCACCCGGACCTTCATCCGCCTCCAGACCGCTCAGCCCACCAGGGCTTAGAGCCTCTTCCACACCGCCGCCTCTGGGTCGCCCACCCTCCTGGACCCCGAGACCAGCCACCACTCCAGTTCCCCGAGCCCGGACCTCCCTGGGGATCCAGAGCCTCCCTCCACCTCACCGGGGTCGTCCGACTCCTACGAGACGGACGACTCCGTCACGCCCTCACCGCCACATACACTCCTGCGAGGGAGTGAACACCCCACCACAACACAACACCATTAATGCAGACACCCACCACTTAATTATTCAGTCGTCGACGTCGTCGTCCAAGGCTTGAAAAGACCTGGTTTCAACCACCAGAGGTTGAGCCATAGAAGTTGTCCGCCATCCCAAGTCCCCACCCGCCCTTTCCAGCTGTCTCGTAGGTGTCCTTTCCAGGACATCTACGGGAAGCTCCGCCCCCTCAGCCACTAGTCGGTTGTCAGCCGGATTAGCCGGCCGGCGCCTCTAGTCGGTTGCTCGTCGGATTACCGGCGCAGCTCCCCTCCCACTCCCTCTCGGTCTAGCGGTGCTCCCGGGCACCGTCGGGAAACCGAGTTGTACCGGCGGCCAGCCTAGATTAGTTAGTTAGTTAGTTATTTGAGTTTGAGGGCGCCTCGACCAAAATTGTGATCATTTAGCGCCCATAACGTTCATTTAACATGCTAAAATCCTATCGTGTTACTGAGGTGAGTATATGGAGTAGAATCCTATCGCTCTTAGGTATTTAAATATATTACCAGAATGAACAATTGCCGAGTCATCTGCTAGAATGTCGCGATATGTTAAATCTCCGATCCTATTTCCAAAGAACAACCTTCGCTCCCTTGAAAAGTGTTGGCACGAATAAAGCACATGTCGCACCGTGAGGGCTTCCAGACAGCGGGGACACTCGGGGTCTGTCTTTCCCACAGAGGAGGTATTGGTGAGTAGCGTGTGTGTGGCCGGTTCGTAGTCTCCACAAAGTCACCTCGTCACTCCTGGATCTGAGATGGCATGATGACCAGTCCCCAAGTTGTGGTTTTATGAAATGCAACTTATTGTTGGACTGTGCGTTCCAACTCATCTGCCACTTTGCCTTCAGGTACGATAAGATTCCATGGATATTGTCCCTGGCTGGAAGTGAGAGAATAGGTGTTGGGTATCTCTGGGCTGCCCATTTAGCTGCGGAATCGGCTCGCTCATTTCCATAAATTCCGTCATGGCTCGGTACCCAGCACAGACGAACGCTTTTCCCGTCTCGTTCCAGATTAGTGAGGCGTGTCATAACATCAATCAGTAAACTGTCTGTAGGGTAAAATGCAGTAAGTGCCAAAAGGCTGCTCAGAGAGTCAGACAGTATGACATATGAGACATCTCGTGATACTTCGATGAAAGAGAGCGCTTTAATTATTGCCATCAGTTCACAGGTATACACTGATGCATACACAGGCAGGGTAAAAGATCTAGCGGAAGTGCCGCATACGAAAGCACATCCTGCTCCAGTGCTGGTCTTGGATCCATCAGTAAATATCGGTGTATATCCTTGATATGTTTCCAAGTGCTCCAGTGTTTTCATGCGGAAAAGTGTAGATGTTACATCATCCTTGCGGGTCGCTGTTAGTGATAGGTCAACTATAGGGGAGACCAGATTCCAGGGCGGTACGGCTAGTTTCTGTATGCCCATCACCCGACGAATTCTTGCACCACTTTCCTCAAAGAGAGCACGAATTCGGACACAGAACGGCGAAGCTGTCATATTTCTGCCACTGCGGAAGAGTGCCAACGTATGTCGCGAGAACACCGCGTCGCAGGTGGGGTGGGTGGGGAACTGGTGTAATCTGCATGCATACCGTAGGCCAAGCATTTCACGTCTCAACGCCAGGGGAGGCTCGTTCGACTCTACGAGTAGGCTAGCAATCGGCGTGGTTCTAAACGCCCCCGTGACGGTCCGCAGAGCCGCATGCTGCACCGCATCGAGAATACGCTTATTGCTCTTGCAGGCACCATCATATACATAGCATGCATAATCCAACTTAGATCGGATGAGTGACCGATATATCATCATTAGTGTCTTTCGGTCAGAACCGTAGGAGGTCCGTGATATGCATTTCAACAGGTTTAGTGACTTAAAACATTTTCCTTTCAGTGTTTTAAAATGTGGTTTGTACGTCAGACGAGTATCGAACTGCACTCCGAGGAACCTCGCAGTTTGTTGAATAGGGATAGGCGTCCCATACAACTCCGTGTTTAGTGCTTGAGAGCACCGCTTGCGGCAAAAATGCACTGCAACCGTTTTGTCTGTGGAAAAGCGAAATCCGTTTTTCATGCTCCATCTTTGGAGATGGTTTAGCCCCAGCTGTAGCCTTCTTGTTAGCGATGGTGTGTTGGAGCCAGATGACCATATCGCGAAGTCATCGACAAATAGCGAACGTCCGATGCTTTGCGGCAGTGCATCCCCAATATCATTTATGACGATAGCGAACAGGGCAACACTTAAAACACTGCCCTGTGGAACTCCATTCATTTGATGGAATCGCTCAGAAAGCTCGTATCCTACTCGGACGCGGAAGAAGCGGTCTTTCAGAAATTGCTGAATAAAAATTCCTAAGTTCCCACGGATTCCACATTGCTTAACCTTCAACAAGATTCCATGTCGCCATGCGGAATCATAGGCTGCTTCTATATCAAAGAAAATAGCTCCCACATGTTGTCTACGCTTAAAGGCGAGTCGAATCGCAGTGTCCAGTGTTAAGAGATGGTCAGTTGTACAGCGATGCTTCCTAAATCCACACTGTGCATTGGTAAAAAAGTCCTGTTCTTCCAGAAACCAGGTGAGTCGTACGTTCACCATTTTTTCTATGAGTTTGCATAGACACGAGGTCAGGGCAATCGGCCGATAGTGCAGCGGGTCTAAACCGGTCTTTTTTTGTTTAAGTATAGGGATCACAATGGCCTCCCGCCAAGAATCCGGAAAGTAGTCTTCCTCCCATATTTTGTTCAGTGTAGACAGAAGTGCTTGAAGCACTCGTACAGGTAGGTGTTTAAACATGTCATTGTGTATTTTGTCAGGTACCTCTGCTACGCTCTTTAGGCTTCTGATCGCTGAACGTAATTCATGAATACTGAACGGTTGGTTATAACTTAAGTGGTCAAGTGTGGAGAAGTAAATTGGCCTAGATTGTTTGTATCCCATCTCTCCCTATAGGTTATAATCGGTCATAGGTAACTTTGTTTAATGGATCAGGTTAGCGTTCGCAGAGCGTGACTGCCCCCACCTCTGACAGATTTCCCCACCCCTCCAAAACCCTGCGTCTTTCTTCCCCTTTCGCGCAACAGCTCACTTCACACCTTTCCTCGCAGCATCCCTTCAGGGTATCTTTCTTGCCTGCATCCCCTCAGGGTGCCCTTATCATACACACACACTCCCCATCACTCCCTCTGGAGTAGCACCCGCTCCCCACCCCGGCATGCCTGGGAGCTCCCCGTCCCCCTCGGAGGATGGAGGACGGCGTTCCCAGCCTGGAGTCCGCCTGCCCCCTCCCCGCGACCCCCGGAGGGGGAGTCATTCGTGTTGGTGACGAGGAAGGAGGGATCGTGGGCCCGAACCTCCCCGTTTGCGGTAGCAAGGGAGCTGGACGGGTGGATGGGCGGAGTTTCCTCGGCGAAAGTCCTCCGCTCTGGTGCCCTGCTGGTACGAGTAAGAGAGGCCGCACAGGCACGTGCCCTCATCAGCCTCAACCGGTTCCTGGGCAAAGAGATCACGGTTGAGCTTGCAGACAGGCTCAACCTGGTCTATACCACAGCGTACGCCCCGGATCTGGTCGATCTGTCGAAGGAGGAGACCCTGTCCGAGCTGAAGTCGCAGGGAGTTTGCGACGTAACCCGACTCGGCCGTCGCCCCCGTGCAGGCCCGGTCTTGAAACTGGGTTTCCGCACACAAGCCCCGCCCACCCACGTCAGGCCGGCTACTTGCGTATACCCCTTCGCCCCTGGACCCCACCGCCAGCCCAATGTACCTTCTGCCAAAGGTACGGGCACCTGGCAAAGGCTTGTCGCTCTAGGGAGCCTATATGCGGGCGATGTGCCGAGGGGCACACAACAGATATGTGCGTATCTGAAGTGCCACGATGTGCGGCTTGCCTGGGCCCCCACCCGGCCGCATCCCCACGCTGCCCTGCGTGGCTCGACGCTAAAGAGCGTCAGCAGCGGCGACTCTCCGCCTAGGGCTCCTCGCCGCCCGCACCACCGATGGTGTGGGCCCGGCCCCACATTCCCCCCCTGTGGCCGACTCCGGCTGAGGCGTCCTCCCACCCCAGGTCTAGAAGGTCTGGACGGTCAGACCACGATCCGTCCCTCTCCTCCCCTTCCCCTACCCCGGCCCCTCGCCCTCCCCCTTAGCGGGCCCGAATCGGTCCCGGTCGGTCGCCGACGACGGCTGAGGAGACGAGGATGCCGGGGCTGACAACAGGTGAAGAGCCATGCACCAACTAATAATATCTCAAAGAAATGCTGCTTTGCAGACCACTCCCGGCACTGGGGAAGCCACCGTCGTGTAGTGTCGCCCAACTCGCTGAGACAGCTCTCCGTCTACGAGACCAATGGGAGTACCGGACTGCCGGACGCGTGCTTAGTTATCCGACACCAGCCAAGACCGTCAGAGCCAGACCTGCTCCAACGACCATGCACGAGGACATCCACGGAACGAACGATATAACGTGAAACAAGCAATTTCGACAATTATTCGGCCCGGTCATTATCAACGACCGATACGAACCCGCTGCCGTTGCCCCCCTCCCCCCCCTTCGTACACTGGCAACACAAGCAGGGCAAGACTCCTGTGTTAAATTATTCGTGAAATTGGGTGGAATATCCGACTTTCTGAACACTCAATTGACATCCTTCTCCAGTTGGTACCGACATCCTGCTTCTCGATGCGTGCTTGTGAGTTATTCGTGTCTCCATTATAACAGTACCTGGTCCATAAGTATCACGAGCATGCTCTCGATAACGGATAGTGATACACGAACATTTCGCAACGCAATTTCAGGCAAAGGGATTAACATAATGCGATATGGCATGCAGTGCCATATCGCATTATAGCATAGGCATTTGTCTCGTTATCCCGAATAGAGCTCTTTCTAAATGATGACTATAAAACAACTGATGAAGGTACAGTCATAAGCACACCATTGGCTCACACTTGAGTCGGAGACATCAAAAGCATTTGAAATGACACTAATTCCATGACAAATTTCGACATCCTACTGTGCTCGTTTCGACATCTCACCCCTAACGAAAAGCCATTATTTTAGCACTGCAAGACTTCCTCCCAGTAATATCAGTGTGGGTGACCCAACGGGCCATAAGCCGCGCACAGGAACACCACGCTCGTCCTGATAACGTTGAACAAAGCACCGCGAGTGCGCTGCCGCCTCGACGGAGAACATTCAGTCGATGTGTCCTGCAGCCTCCACGACTGACGCTTCGTCAAACGCGGAAAACCGGTAACGCTCCTCAACAGAGACGTTGTCGACTCAAAATCGGCCGCGGGATGTCAGATCGCTGACTAAACACCTAGACGACATGAACCAACAGTTATCAACCGAGGAATTTAACGTATTCTGACCCACCGAGACACTGCTCCCGGTGGATATGGACGGCAGCACGCTCATCTTTTCTGGCTTCAGCATCAGGCGGAAGTGTCGCGAGTTGCACGGGCATGGAGTTGCTAATATCTCCCGTAATCGTCTCACTGTTGAACCACTGTGGGTGCCTACACCGAACTCGTCTCTCGGTGTCACTACCCCGTTTCACGACGGCCTATAAGCACCGGGATGCAGTCCATGACTTCGTCTAGTATGAGGGGCATATCATTGAAATATATGTACTTTCTCCGTGGTATGAAATGTTCCATTAGTTATACCTATAAAATAATAAATTAAATATACAACTCAGCCAATATATTCAAATTGCGGCAGTTTGGAAAAAAAACACTCGACTCACAAAAACAGCTAGCCCATCTGGCCGCATTTGGCATCACGGCCCGGGGGTAGGAGTTGTCGGATAGAACATACATTTGCCGTTGTATTACCAACAAATATATAATATTGGGGATGAAGTGGTGGCATGTATCCTGCGGATGAATATTTTTTTATTTAGCGTTTTATGTTATGGTTGAGGTACCAGTATTATGAATAAATATGGAAATACATCATTTCCAGATGCTACGATTCCATTTCGACGCTCCTGAAAATAATAAATTATCTCCACTTTACGAGCGGGTTGTTTACAGTTGCAATGACGTCCACTCTGTACTGTTAAATACAACGAAGAATGGCTCTTAGATGCTCCTGGGTTTTAGACATTGCGTGTAAAGAAAATATACGACCTTCAATATACCAGGAGGTGCTGAGTTGACATCAATAGAACGTACTCTGTTTATTCATATAATAAATTAATCAAATATCCAGTTCAAAAGCTTTCAGATGGACAATTATTATGGCCTGACCCAGCCATTGAGATTTCATGACGATTACTTCCCGCTTGTGCGCGCGTCCGCCTACCGTGGATCACTGTGACTGATCTAATATCGCTTGTCATTGGAGCTGTTTACCGTTCCCCAAATAGTGTCAGTCAAAGTCATGAGGTGATCAGACTTAAGAGCCACAAGGGCCCATCCAGGTCAAGTCCGTAAAGGGAAGATACCATAACCCTGGCATAAAGACACTATCCCAACCAACACCGCATCTCTAATTCCAAATAATACATGCAGCACCCCCCCCCACACTCATCAATGTCTATTGATTGATTGATTATTTGGGCTTAAGGGCGCGCCGACTACATGGTCATTTGGCGACCATTCATCAATGTCTATCCATCTTACCAATTCAGTCCTATTCACTTAACCTCACGCAACACATGTGAGTTGAGACCCCACCGATAATGTTCAGACCCTATCCACACCTGCTTTTTAAAGGGACCTGTACAGTACACACCTACATAGCATAAATATCACCCCATCCACCACTACATATAAATCAAACAATATTTTGCAACCTACAAATGTTGTCCACCCTATTTTTAAATACATTCTATGAGGGATCCCGGACGAAATCAGCAGGCAGACTAGCCCACCTATCAACAATCCTTTCACTGAAGACCTGTTATCGCTTAACTGTCCAACACCTTGTCTAATCCGAATTGATGGCCCCTATGTAATAGTCTAAATAGAAAGGTATCATTCAGATTAATCTGATCCAGTCCTTTAATAATTTGATACATTTTGATCATACCTCCACTTAATCGCCTATACTTGAGTACATATCTGATGCCGTAAGTCTTTCACCATATTCTGTTACCTTGTCCACTGATGAGTCTAGTGGCTTTGCGCTCCACTCTTTCTAGCATTATCTTTTTCTAAGTATGGGCTCCATGCCTGTACAGAACATTCTAAGTGGGGTCACACATAGGCCAAGTACAGTATTGTCATCACTTCCTTGCTCTCATACATCACACTCCCATTAATGATTCCCAGCATTCTGATTGCCCTGTTCCTCGCCCAGATACATTGTTTCTCTGATTTAAGATCATTTGAAACCAACATCTAAATCTCTTTCTTCTTCAATAGCATTCAATGTCCTACCTCCCATTATATATGAGTCTCACCTCCAGACTTCAGATGCACTGCACCTTGCATTTTTCATAGTTGAAAGACATCTGCCATTGATCAGCCCATTTGTTTTAAGGTTTAGGTTTAGGTTGTTGGAGTTTATGAGCGAATCGACTGCGTCGGTCATGCAACGCCCATATCATCGTCAAACAAGCGCTGAAATGTAAACAAGTCGAGTCAGAATGGCATGTCACGAGATTAAGTACAATTGTAATACCATGCCGTGCTACGATTCTCATTTGGTCAGGTATAAAAGCGAGTTAACGAGGGGTATATCTCACATAAAAATTGATTGCTGATAGGAAGCGGAAGAGCCGTCCTGATTAAATAATTGATGACTCGTACAAATAGGTACGCCCAAAATGACTCCTTCACTCCTGGTTAAGTAGGCTGCAGTCAATCAGTACGTGCCGCCTTTACTAGGGCGCCGGAAGCAAACTAGAGTCCTTCTACTCGACTTCCTACTGCAAAATGAGCTGTCTGTATACCTAACTCTGGAGTCCTCTATGACTAAAACTGCCAGACAGACAGACAGACTTGACTGACTGACTGACTGACTGACTCTCTCTCCCTGTCATCAATCGCACCGCGGAACAGGCGGACGGGATAGTGTCGTGTCGTAGCAGTTGCTCCTTCAACCGATCGATCACTCACGATCGTTGTGCCAGTCCAGCTAAGGTTCTCCAATAGACACGTGGAATTGCTCCGCCTCACGCTGTATTACCCGAAACAGGAAGGACGCTAGAGAGGGACTGAGAACATCCCAACAAGTACTCCAGAGGTGGATCGCATAAGTACTTAGCGTAAGTACGCACGATACGACATTTCCCCCTATGAAAGGAAAACACGGATTCCCGACAGGTAAACAAACAAGGAACTTACCAGTTGGTGGAACTGGAGTTATGTGGATGGGAAGTTCAGCTTCAGTTCAGGGTCTCCTGGGTAAGTTGTGGCGCATAGGTACTGAGGATCAGGAGACCCGGAAGGCAAGAACAGGCAGGTTACCTGGCATGGAAGCACAAGAGCACTGCAAAACACCGAACATACAGAAAATGCAACACATTCACATTACATAGTCTCTAAAACGAGACGGGACACGCCGATCCGACGATGATCGCAAATGACGGCGTGGCAACTGTTCCGCGTGATGCGTGGCCGCAGACGTTGTCGATGACTCCGGCTGTTGCTACCTAGCAGACGGCTGTCCAGGTGCGGGTGTTCCAGCAGCAGGTGAAAGCTCCTCGGAGACCACCGGCGGGAACGGATCGCCCTTTAGTGACGTGAGCGGTGGTGGTTGTTGACACGGGGACAGACGGTAGGACCATCGGCCCCTCTGCTCCAACACCTGGAACGGGCCGAACATACGGCCCTCACGGCGCACACGGACGTATCCTCCCATGTGTACCCGAGGAACACGGGCGCGACGTCGGCCATCTGCATACGCCTTCATCTTGTGCTGCGCTAGACGGACGCGATCCCGCAGTGCTGCCCCCTCCGTGTGAGCTTAGGGCAACAGCGCAGTCAGCTTGGTGCACATAACACGGCCATGTAGGAGCTCAGACGGCGACTTCGCAGTTACCCGACGTGGAGTGGCACGGCAGTGCAGAAGGAAGTCACATATCGCCTGTCTCCATGGACGACGCTGAAGAACAGCAGTTTTTAAAGCGGACTTCAGGACTCCGTTGAACCTCTCAACTTCACCATTAGCCTGAGGCCAATAGTTTAAGACCCGGATGTGCCTGATCCCTAATGTCTTCAGGAATAAAGTCATCTCCCCTGATACGAACTGTGGTCCATTGTCCGTGACCATCTCTTTGGGATAGCCCTCTCTCGAAAACAGCTAAGACAAGAATGAAATGACAGCCTCTGTCGTGACATGCTCCGTGAACCCAACCTCGGGCCACTTGCTGAAATAGTCGACCAAGGTCAGAGCATAGCGACATTGGCGGGGACCTGGGAAGGGTTCTACTATGTCCACACCAACCTTATACCACGGTTCCGGAGGGAAATCGACTGGCTGCAAAGGAGCGCATATAAATATTATCACGCTGTATTACCCGAAACAGGAAGGACGCTAGAGAGGGACTGAGAAAAACCCAACAAGCACTCCAGAGGTGGATCGGATAACTATTTAGCGTAAGTACGCACGATAAGACAGATATCCCGTCTGGTTGGTTATTGGTTTTACGACTCGTCGACCGTTGAGTCATAGCGTCCCCAATCTCTCACGCCGATTGGTCGCGGGCGAAGAGTAGCGACAGGTGAGATCTGAACCCACAATCTTTCGATTGTGAGACGAGCATCTTACCCCTAGACCACTCGTCCCCGATAGCCCGTCTGCAACGTTAGCGACTGAAGGAATGTACTGGACGTCAAAACTTAACTCCATCAACCTTGCCTCCCATCTGGTGACTCGACGTCCAACCCAGTTGGAACCCTTAGGACAAAAATGGACCAAAGTGCTTGATGATCGGTGCACAACAGAAATATTCTACTCCAAAGGAAAGGACGCCAGTTCTAGACCGCCCACAAACAACATAGGGTCTCCTTCTCCACGACGGAGTAAGACCTCTCAGCAGAAGAAAAAGTTTTGGATCAATAGCAGACAACTTGCCCGACCACATCATCGGACAGCTGACTGAACGGATCTGGGTCACTCAACACTTCAACACTATTCAGAGTTGATGGATTGGATTGTGGCTTTACGACGCACTCGGCAGCTGAGACCATATGGCGTCGCCTGCCTCTCACCCTGGCAGGAAGGGCGGGCATCGCGGGGAATCGAACCCCGTACCTCTGGCTTGCCAGACGCTCAGCTTAACCACTGAGCTACCGACGCCCCGACAGAGTTGACGTCGTTGACACTTCAACACTTCTCCTCGTTGAGAAGACACCACTTCTCCTCGTTGACCCGCACTCTGCGGACGGAATGCCTCCTCCATTTCCGCTACACAGCGATCACGCAATGTGCGTATGGGGGCATGTACCACTACATCATCCAAGTACAATGCAATGGCGTCGATACCATTTAGGATGTTCATCACCTGCTGGAAATATTGACATCCCTCTCAACAGAGAATCGACATTGTGCTTCGTGATGAGCCATTATGAGGTCTTCAAATCTAATTTATAACAGTATGTTGTTCATAAGAATCATGATGCCATTGTGGATTGTGATGCACAAACATCTTTTAGCATAATTCCAGGTAAGAGGACTGCCTATGATGTGGTTTGTTACACATTAGTTTACAATGATAGGAATTTTGTACCATTATTGCTAAAATAGTTACCCCTGAATTAGAATCAGGGGAGAAGGATGCACATATTAGTACACTATTGAATCAAAATTGTTTGAAGAACTTATAAGTCATGTTAAAGGACAAAGTTTCCGTCACAAATTTGACATCCTTCTGCACTCGTTTCGACATCTCATACCTAACAAAAACAAAAACAAAAAATTATTTTAACACGACTATCTGGATGCAATTCAACCTGGCAGTAAGCATCGTTCAGGTCAAACTTAGTGAACCACTTAGCATCATTCAGCCCATTCAACATATCCTCTATGTGAGGCAATGGATAGAGGACCCATTAATCACAACAGCTCTATTGACCTGCTGCAGGTCAATGCAGACACAAATGTCACCATTTCTTGTCTTGCCTTCTACCATTGGTGATAGCCACTCTACCTGTCTGAATACGCTCTATGTAGTCGGCCTGCTCTAGTTCAAGCAGTCTGGTGCTCACCTGGTCAAGGATGGCCCAAGGAAACCTGTGGATGGGCTGGCAGACTGGTGGAATGACTGGGTTGACGGTCACTGTGCCGGAAATTGGTTATGGGAGCTCTGGCTTGTTTTGGAGCTTCCAAAGTGGCAGGATGATCAGGATGTTCAACCTGCAACAGAGCACATACCATGTTATCCACAAAATTCACTCTGAACACTTTCATCTGGTCCAACCCCATAATGGCACAACTATGTGGCCCAGCATATAGTTTGGCAATATGTTCAACCCCCTTAAACTTCATCTGCACACATGTACCCAACACTTGAAGGCTGAAACCCTGATAGGCATGTAAACAGTCAATAGTTTTGTACAGTGGCACCTCACATACCCAGTGTCTTGGCACTACACTGATCCCATATGCACTATCATCTCCATGGAACCACCTCCTTGCACCAATACAGGTACCTTCAGTTTTGTTATACCTACTGATGGTACATGCACATTAGCCACAGCATGGATGCCTGCAACTTCTAGGAAAGTCCTTATTGGCACGCGAAAGTCTAGCAACCTCTTGTTCGCGATAACTCCAGTCACGAAAGTACCAGTACCCTTTGCTGCCCTGTATTGCACTGCAGCACTCCACGATCACACGAGAACTACAGCCACCGTACAGTACGTTCTCCTCGGAAGGTAAGCCGTGATACTGCCTTTCCTATGAATTTAGAAGTCGAATTTAGTTGGGAAGCGCGCACGCGTAGCAGCGGTCCGCTCGGTCAGAGTATTCAAGCCGGACTGGCTGGGGCCGCACGGGCGCTAGTGTCAAGGGCCGCAGAAGCCTCCATGACGTCATATCCATGTCGACGGACTTGTAGAAGGGGAAATGGTCTATTTCTAGTGGCGGTGACGATGCGTTACGTTTACGGTACACTTTTACAATCGCAAGGCTTACGGGATTATATCAATTACGGTTACGGGACAGCCAAACGTATAACTTTATGTGAACACAGTTACATCTAGCATTAACGACGGCGGCGGTACGCGCCGGTCGGCTAGGGGTCACGTGGCGGGCGCCTGACTGGCGGGGTGTTAGCCGGAAAGATGGAGGGGAGGTGCAAAGTCCAACGAACGGCCTCGTTGGGTCGGGCGGTGGCTGCTGACGTAGGCAGCAGACAGGCGACGCCAGTCTCGGAGCCGGTACTTATCGCGCCATGAACGAAGTGGGTTGGGGCTGAATTTATGGGATTAAGACGCTCGAAAACTAACTCTCTTACAAACTGCTCTTGCTCCACAACACATGTTTGCAGTGCCCTCCTTTGCCACTGTTGTGGCATTTTTGTTCCTTGGCAGGACAGTTGGGTGACTTCACATAATGTTGTCCACTACAACAGAAGCACTCTGGTGCTGCCCTCTGGGCTTGAAGTGCTGCTCTCTGCACTGGTGGCACTGCTACACTCCAAGAGTGAGAACCACTGAGCACCACAGGGGGGGGCACTGACTGTTGGTACCGAGTGGGGCAGGCTGTCTTGCCATGTTGATGTACATGCTCTCCACCTGTTTGCACTGTCTGGACCTCACCATGGTAGGAGCCTTGCATGACTGCACCTTCATGTTCTGCTGTCTCTACTGCTGACACAATAACTGGCATTTCCAGAGTTGGTTCCAGAAGCAGATGCTGGCATAGTCAAGATGACAGGGTCTCATCTACCACCTAGTCCCAAATGAATTTGTCGGCCATCTTTTCGTAATTACAAGTTGCGAACAACTGACACAGCACTCACCCATTGAGCTGTAGTTTCACTGGACAACTGGCCATGGCTCCTGAACCTATATACCCAGGGTGGGAATTAAGGCACTTCCCAAGATATTTTATCTCTGAAAACATTTTTGCACTCCGGGTTCATACTGGATAGGATGGGCTTCACATGTATTCAGACACAAATGTGGGAACAAAGATATCAATAAAAACAAACAGAACGACACCCAAAAAAATGCTGGTTATTCCACTTACGGTAACCACTCAAACTAATCACTTTTTGTAGCAGTCAGCAGCTGGACCACAGCTTCACACACTCCATAAATCTCAACCACCGGAATTGCTGACAACGCGCCAACAGCAACTTGCAAGATGATGCACATGCGCACTGAGAACACTGTTCTCCGGCTCTGGAGACGCGTCTCAGAATACCTGTGTTCCTGCCACCCTATAGTGGGATACTTTGACAGTTTTAAGAGACGTCTCCGGAGTCCCGGAGGCCACCGATCAGAATTGGCTGAGTTAGCATTTTGTTCTGAAATCTGTCTGTCAACCAATCAATGCAAGGTATTTTGTATATGACGTCATAACAATTAGCAACTTTGGACACATGGTTAACAGTGATGTGATGAATTTCTTCATTTCATGTTAATTTTTATCTTAACTGCCTCAACTCGTGCCTTAACTGCCTAGACTCGTGTTCTGATTGGCGTACAGTGCGGACGTGTCTCGGACCGTGGCAATCGTGACGCACGACTAGCCAGGAGTGAGCACTGTTTTGTTTATGGTGAATTATTTTGGAGAAGTTTAAAAACTCAAGCTTTGCACACTACCATTTCAGCTTTGTACTAGCTCTGAGCCACTTAACTTAACTTGGGGACTTAAAATTGGGGGTGCCATGGAGGATGTAAGAAGACTGGTAAGGGAAGCTATGATGAAATTTGAAAGGGAGATAAGGAGTGAGATGGATGATGTAAAAGGGGAAAACCAAAAGATCAAGGGTGAGTTGAAGCAACTACAGGAGGAAAACGTCAAGCTAAAAAAAGAGCTCATGGATATGAACTGTCACTTGGATGACATTGAGCAGTATACCAGGAAAGACTCACTAATTCTTGGAGGGGGAGGATTTCCAACTATCCCCCAGACACATTTGAGAACCCTGAAAAAAAAACCCAGAGAAATCACTAAAAAAAATTATCCAAGAAAACCTTGGTGTACACTTGAAGGGAGCCATCTCAGCTTGCCATCGCCTGAGGAAAAACAAGAGGGTCATTGTCAAGTTCCAGGATCTGGATGACAGAAATGCTGTTTACGAGGCAAAATTTAGGCAGAAAGGTGAATCGAGATAAAAAATTGTTGTCCATGAAAACCTGACGGCTAAACGTGCAAGGCAGATACAAGCTTTAGGCAATCTCTGGGAAGCAAACCTGATAGCGAACTACCACACAAAAAACGGGAACATTTTGGCTCGAAAAACTAGAGAACAAAAGTATGCACAAATTCACCCAAACATGACCAAGGAAGAAATAATACAGGCCACCGAAAATGCACCAAACAAAAAATTGTTGTCCATGAAAACCTGACGGCTAAACGTGCAAGGCAGATACAAGCTTTAGGCAATCTCTGGGAAGCAAACCTGATAGCGAACTACCACACAAAAAACGGGAACATTTTGGCTCGAAAAACTAGAGAACAAAAGTATGCACAAATTCACCCAAACATGACCAAGGAAGAAATAATACAGGCCACCGAAAATGCACCTTTGAAGCAACACTCGGCCCATCAACAATCCAGTCGGTCTGATGGCATCCCAGCAGGACATAAAGTACCAAAGGTTGATCTGGAGGAATTTGTCATTAGAACTACTAGAAGTGGAGCATCCAAGGGAGCTAGGGGTCGAGGACGAGGTGCTAACAATGATCAGTAATTAAGAAACATGTACTTGCTCCATGAAATAAAACATAAAATTGGTGGTGGATGGACTAATCAAATCATACAATAACTTTACATCAACATACCCATGAATTTGATGGCACGTTCCCTGAGCTGAAGCATTCAATAATGATTATTGAGTCACAGCAGCTTTGGTGGAAGAAGTTTAGACTCATCAGCAATGAATTATTATAAAGACACCCCTGGCCATACTCCCATTCATACTGCCATTGTGCTATTGGTATGATGTGGGTTTATGGGAGTGAATGTGTGTGTGCATGAAGTATGAAACCTGAAATGGTTTGCTTCTATGAAGCTTTTTTTTAACCAGTAACATCAGGGGTGTCCGTGCAAATCTCCTGAGCACATTGCCAAATTATGGACGACCAAACATCCAAGAGATGTAGGTCTAACAAACAACACAAGCATAGTGGTGCCCTTTTGGGCAAGCTTAACCACATATAGGTACACATTGTACCCATCTGCCAAAGCTGGCTGTTTCCAATTTGAGCAGGCTTGTTGCAGAAGCTATGGATGCGCCATCTGTACTATATTATGAGGTAATATTTTCAGGCTTTTTTTTCCCTAATTGAGAAGTAATACACACATAATTGGTCCATGCATCAACAAAGTTGAACCATTCAGGAGTATCGTATATGTAAATATTTCTGATCATTAGTATGTGATCTACCTTGACCCTTACACCTGGTTGTCTGTCTTGGTTTGCTGTCTTCATTGGCATCAACAGATCAACAGATCAAATTCATTTTAAAAAGTGAATATAAACCAACAATGCTTATGACTTGTGTACGGCAAATACCCACTGGACACCTCTTCCTGTGGACTGGGACGTCAACTAGATCCTGGACAGCCTGGTACTCGAGGAGTCTCTTCGGACTATTGTTGAGATAGCTGTACACATCTCGGGGTAGATCCTCTATGGATGAAGGCAGCTTCATGCACGCTGTGGAGGCGCACAGATGCAGGGAGTGGCATATGCAGTCGGTGATCAAGATGTGCGGGAGTTCTCTCCTAAACAGTGCCTGCACACTCTGGTGACACCTCATCATGGCGCTAGCATTATCGGCCGCAAATCCAATTATGTTCTTCAGGTGCACATCGTTAACTGACAGCACGCCACGTGGCGTCATGCAGGCCCTGGGCGGTCGCATCCTTGACCTTCACCGGGTCCAAGAACAGGTCCCTGGCTTTGCCGTCTCGGTATTCAAAAGCCCGCGCCACAATGATCAGATATTTGGTAGTAGACCTGTCGGGCGTTTTGGCCACGATCAGTGAGAATGGGTTATTGCCCATGAGCACTGGCGGATCCAGGGGGGGGGGGGCATTCCGGCCATGGCACCCCCAAGCGCTTCAAAAGGGGGGCCATAGTGTCTGTTGCCCCCCCCCCCAACCAACAAAGGT
Source organism: Ashinkailepas kermadecensis (assembly GCA_034440615.1). NCBI lineage: Eukaryota > Metazoa > Arthropoda > Thecostraca > Neolepadidae > Ashinkailepas > Ashinkailepas kermadecensis. The sequence continues at coordinate 27,881 of JAOTOM010001028.1, forward strand.
AAACTAAATTAAAATGCAGTAGCCTTTGCTGAGGTACAAAAAAATAGCGTTCCGGGTGAAATAATCTCCAATTTGAAAGGTGTGTTGTTATAATTGCTTTGAAGCACAATATGGTAGCATAGTAGATTCTGACACATCGAGGGTTCTATGCTGTTGAAGTTCTGCTTAGAGCAAGAGACGACGAAATCAGCAGTTTCATTATTCCTTCGTCAGATAGGTTCATGAAGTTTGTTTAGCCAGTAACGGGCAAGCGGACCCAGTGAGCCAGATTTCGAAAGCGGAATTTGAACAGGATGTTTTGTGCGAGTGACCAGTTGAGCCCAGTTGAGCAGCATGTTTCGTATGTTGGTGTTGGGGCAAGGCCATATAGCCATATAGGTGTTGGGGTTGCTAAGATGAAGATGAAGTTGCTACATTGACTGATTTTTTTAAGAAGAATAGCAAGAGGAGCTATGTATTTATATCCTGAATAAGAGATAACTGGTGGGTTTGCATGTAGGGGAGATTCGGGTGGTAGGACCGGGCTATCAAAGTTTAAGGGTATTATTGCAGTTTAAGGTATCTACGAGACAGGTTTTACACATACCCTCATGCACTGGCGGATCCAGGGAGGGGCCATTCCGGCCATGGCCCCCGAAGCGCTTAAAAGGGGGGCCATAGTGTCTTTTGGCCCCCCGAAACCAACAGAAGTCAACTAAATTAAAATGCAGTAACCTTTGCCGAGGTTAAAAAATAGCGTCGGGATGAAAGAATCTCCAATTTTAAAGGATTTTTTTCAAATATATAATTGTTTGGAAGCCAGTATAGCAGCATAGTAGATTCTGACACACATCGAGGGTTCCATGCTGATCAAGTTCTGCTTACAGCAAGAGTTGACAAAATCGGATCCGCCAGTGTCCACGTGCACGAACGTTGACGTGGTACAAGACGTTGAACGTGAACGTGAACGTTTTGGTAAACAAGAACAAAAATCCGGTAACATAGAAACGGTGGAGGTAGGCTGGGGCCCCTACACAGGAAATTATGTTGTCAATTATTATTTTACTTTTTATTTTATTTTAATTTTAATTATTATTTTTAAAATGTGCCCCTTTGCCAAATAGTGGTCGAAATCCGGTGCTTTTAACCAAAAATAGTGGGAGAATGGGCATCCTCCAAATCCGTTCGACCCCTCCCCTGATGGAATTCCTAGGTACGCCACTGGGGGAGGGGAGGGGGGCTGACGCCGAAAACCGAAAGTTGCCCCCCCCCCCAACCGATGTGCTAGATCCGCCAGTGCCCATGAGTGCACTCACTCTTACCCTCTCCTCTGCTCCTATGGCATCATTAATAGTCTTAGTAGTCCTCTTTCTGGCCGCCTTAAGGTTTTTGCCACTTTTGATTCTGGGCATACCTTTTTGACTGAGGAACGAGATGGTCGCTTACCGATAATGGCAGATGATGTTCAACGATGAACCCCGCCAGCAGTAGCTCGCACTCGGCCATATTATCCTACTGTTTATGGTGGCCATGGTTCCTTTCTGCGGCGGCAACAAACGCGGGTGGCTTACCACAGCCTGCAGATACGGTTACGTTCTTCTTGTGACCGTCAGTTGTCCCGGGTCTCTTCAGATGGGGCAGCAGCATAGCCTTAGCAATGCATAGTGCTTTGTATGTGTACCAGCTAGCGCCACCACGCCGCGAGATAAGTGAAAGTAGACACGATAGATCTCGATGTAATTGTATGGCTTAAATTCATCCCCTCGGAATACAAGTAGAGTTTAGAAAAAAAAAAAATGACCTGTCCATTTCAGAAGAAAATGTGAACTGAAAATGAATAAAAACACGAAAGAAATGTATTTCGACCAAAAAGTGCCAGATCTTCCTCCGGCGTACATGCGTACCAGAAAAGTCGAAAAGGTACCAGATCTGGTACGATCGTACCATGACGGCAACACTGTTCTAGACAACCATGAATGGCCACGAGCTTACAAACGTTTGTTTGCTAGTAGGGCAACAGGGGGCGGCCATGAATTGGGTAGTGATGGTTAGATGGCATATAGCAAATACATGGACAGTACAAGTTTCTTTTGTGAAATAAAAGGATAATGCTTTTCTAGATAATAAATATTCCCATAACATAAGTTGCTAATCATACTGTAATATCTCTTTGCATAATCTAGTGATCAGAAACTATCGTTAACTTAGTCATCACTTAAGCAGTAGAGTAAATATCATTTACTAAATACTTCTCAGGCAATCGCAAGCAACTTGTGCTCCGAAGTAATATATTGATTTGTCAGTACAAACTATTTATCTCTACATATAGGTATCAATCTGTTCCTGGTGAATAAAGGTTAAAAAAAATGGTACCTACATATTTGCCTATATTACAAATTCATCCGTGGTAAATTGAATATTTATTAATGTGTAAATTTTTCTTATACAGAATGAGCAACAATGCTCTTCTGGCGTCCCTGATTTGGGTGCCCCAAGAACACAACAAACTCTTGCCTGCGGTTGGTTGGTGATTTAAGGTAGGAATAGTACACCTTGTTAGTTTCCCGACATGGATATACCTAACATGGAAGAAAACCAAGATAATTTAGGAAAATACTTAGAAGAGGAGCTTGGGGGTGATTTCCCAGCCCATGGACATATTATAACTAACTGTAACTACACTTATCCAAACTCACTTAGTATGGAATGGCGTGGGGGTCTTTCCATAATACATATAAATGCTAGATCCATGAAGAATAAATTTGATGATATACTAGTTTTCTTAGATACCACTGGCATCAAATGGTCAGTGATATGCATTTCTGAGACTTGGCTGAAGAAGGATACTGAACAATTCTTTGAAATTGACAATTACACAATGTTTGCATCTAGTCGATGTTACAGGGAGGGTGGGGGATCAGCAATTTATGTATGCAAATCCTATGCAACAAGAAGTATTGATATCATAGAAAGTAACCTCATTGAAGCATCATTTGTTGAAATAAACCTTGAAATTGAAAACAAAAAGAAATCCATAATAATATGTCAGATGTACCATCCACCATGTTCCTCCCATAGTGATTTCCAGTGTGTTTGAGAAGCTACTAGACAGCCTAGAAAACAAAGGAAAACTTACTATAACTGGTGATTTCAACTATAACTTGCTGAATGTCAGAAATGATAAAAATAGCAAATCATTTCTAAACTTGCTCACTTCATATGGATTTTGGCCTGCTATAACAAAAGTCACTCGTGCACATAGTGCTGGAATGGCTTTGCTTGACAATATATTTATAAATGATTTCTCCTATATCTGCTCTTCTGGAATATTGCTTGAAGACTTATCGGATCACCTTCCTATTTTTGTGACTAACTCTTGATGAAAATCAAACCTCAACAAAAGGTAATAGAATAGCATTTGATTACAATCAAGTGACTAAATTAAATGATTATTTGGTATTGGCACTGCAAAATTTTGACAACAACACTGATGCAAATGTTGCGTGTTCTCAATTGATAAATGCATATACAGAAGGTATGAAGCTTTGTACTCAAACACTTACACATAGCAGTAGGAGAACCCCCATGAAGCCATGGATAACTGCAGGAATATTATGTTCCATAAATTAAAAAAAAATAATTATACAAGAAGTACTTAAAAAATCAAAGCATACAAAATAAATTAGAGTACAAACAATATAGAAACATTTTAGTTCATATCTTAAGAGATGCAAAAAACTGTACTATCAAACAGCACTCTATCACAATCAGCAGGATAAACAAAAAACTTGGAACATCCTAAATTAACTGATAAATAAGAAAAAAAAATTGATCCAAACTTCCAGATACATTAGCAGATGAAGATGGCAATGAATATGAAAATAATTATGTGCCAAATGCATTTAATAATTTCTTTGTCTCTATTGGAGAAAGGCTAGAACAAAAAATAGCACCTACAGAAAAAAGATCCTACTGAATACATAGCTGAACCCACCTATGCAAAGTTTTCTGATAATATACGGACCAATGAAGCTCAAGTAGAATCAATTATTAGGAACTTGAAATCTGTTGGAGGTGGCATAGATGGAATCAACACAAAAATTTTAATGCTTACATATCAAAGTATATTGAAACAGATTACCTACTGAATTACCTACATCTACTTAATATCTGTCTACAAACTGGAATATTTCCTGACGATTTTAAGAAAGCAGTTGTTGTACCTATATTCAAGGCAGGAGAACGTCATAAATTCACAAATTATCGACCTATATCTTTACTCCCTATATTCTCTAAAATTTTGGACAAATATTACACTCCTATCTTTCATCATATTTGGAACTAAACGATGTACTAAGCCCTTTTCAATTTGGCTTCAGAAGAAATCATAGCGCATACATGCCCATTATGCATTTATATAATGAAATTACAAAGTCCATTGAAAATGGAAATATTTTGTGTGGCTTATATATTGATTTAAAAAAGGCCTTTGACACAGTTAGCACAGACATACTAGTTTGGAAATTACAGTGCATTGGAGTTGAAGGTCCCCTACTTAGGATATTAGAATCATATCTTAAAAATAGATATCAGCAAACTAAAGTATATGAGATGTTATCTGAACCAGAGTTAATTTCTATGGGTGTTCCTCAAGGCTCCATTCTAGGACCATTATTATTTATCATTTATATCAATGACTTGGCCAGAATTCTAAAACAAGCAAATATGTACTTCTTTGCTGATGACACAGGTATTCTTGTCAAGGCTAGAAATATAGATGAATTACAGAATAAAATGAATGGCATTGTGCCTGAGCTAACAACATGGTTCAAAGCAAATAGGTTACCCCTAAATGTAACAAAGACAAATTATCAAATCTATTCTGGAACTCCCAGCAATGGCATAGATATAGTGATCAATTTGGCAAAAGTGAACAGAAAACCACAAATCAAGTATCTTGGCATAGTGCTTCATGAAAAATTGACTTGGCATGGGCACATTGATTATGTCAGCCATCATTACTAGAAACTTGGGTATTATGGGGAAGGCAAAATATTTCATTACAAGTCGAGAACTGAAGTACTTATATAACTCTTTAATACTTCCGTATATAAATTACTGTGCGGTGATTTGGGGTAATAATTATCTCACAAGATTAGACCAAATTATAAAATCCCAGAAACGTGCATTATGGATTATTGATTATAAACATTATACATATCCCACAAATGAGTTATTTATAAAGTACAACATATTGAAGTTCACTGATATGGTGCAGGAACAAAACATATTAATACTGCACAAATTTGTACATGATACATTGCCATGTGCTATGGCTGACTTCTTTCAATATGCAACACCTACTAATACAAGAATCATTCAACATTTCTCTATACCATTTACTTATCAACAATATAGGCTGTTTGCTTTTACATACTCTGCACCAAAATCCTGGAATAGTGTACTTTGCCAAATATTTCCCAGAATAGAACAGGTGCCAAGGAAAAAAATGTGCTAAAGAAATGCCTTAGACATTACTTTATGGAATTATACATATCAAACAAGAACTGAAGACTGAATCTAGTTCATGTAACTCATATAGATAACTTTTAAAAATTATACCTTGCCATAGAGAACGTCACTGTTAATATAAGGCAACACAGAAAAGTATGTGGGTGAATGAATGGGTTTTTTGTTTTTGTTTAGTTTTTTATTTGTGATGGAGGATTCTGTTAGGTTCGTATTCACCCATGCATATTCTGCATGAGTTATCTTCGTCTTAATGCTTTCATCTTTTCTGTACTCCAATAACATTTCAACTTGTCACCCTGGGAATTCCGTGGGCACTACTAGCTTGCTACCTGCCCATGGTTTTCCCGGGGTCTCATTTCCTTTCTACTAATTGGTGGTAGTCTATGTGCAAAAAGAAAATACAGAAGGGATGGTAATAGTATTGGTATAATCACATTCTGTTGTATCTCTTGCTTGCATCCCGAGGCACCCATGGGTTGGCTGTCCTGATCTATGGGCAGCTCACCTAGGGAAGCCCCACACTGAAAGACCCAATCAATGAAGGTGCATACAGCCAAATTAGGATAGGCTGCTGCTGCATCTGATATGGGGGCAACAATTAAAAAAACAAAAAACAAAAACAAAAAACAGTGTCCACACAAGTTAACAGTAAACATAAGACCTAGACTGATACTTTGCTTTGATCACATCCAACTGTGGCGTGTGTGGTAGCGGAGTTGTGTTTGTATTACATGGGAAACTGGCTGAGTAGGTAGGTATGCACTCTGAGCTGAGGGTGAAGTGTGAAGTATTTTTGTTTGTTTTTGATATGGCTAGCCTTGTACCAAGACCAACAGTGAAAGGAAAATGCATTTCTCCTGTGAGTTATAAGAAACGAAACAGTGCTGATTATTACGGGTCACTGCCGGGCAGGGTGGGAATTAAGGCACTTCTTAAGAGATTCTATCTCTGAAAACATTTTTGCACTCCGGGTTCATACTGGATAGGATGGGCTTCACATGTACTCCGACACAAATGTGGGAACAAAGTTATCAATAAAAGCACACAGAACGACACCCAAAAAAACGCTGGTTATTCCACTTACGGTCACCACTCAAACTAATCACTTTTTGTAGCAGTCAGCAGCCAGACCACAGCTACACACACTCCATCAATCTCAACCACTGGAATTACCGACAACAACGCGCCAACAGCAACTTGCAAGATGATGCACATGCGCACTGAGAACACTGTTCTCCAGCTCTGGAGCTGCGTCTCGGGATACCTGTGTTTCTGCCACCCTATAGTGGGAAACTTTGACAGTTTTAAGAGACGTCTCCAGAGCCCCGGAGGCCACCGATCAGAATTGGCTGTGTTAGCATTTTCTGTTTTGAAATCTGTCTGTCAACCAATCAATGCAAGGTATTTTGTATGACATCATAACCATCAGCAACTTTGAACACATGGTTAACAGTGTCCACACAAGTCAACAGTAAACACAAGACCTTGACTGATCCTTTGCTTTGATCACATCCAACTGTGGCGTGTGCGGTAGCGTAGTTGCATTCGTATCACGTGGGAAATTGGATGCGTAGGTAGGTATGCGCTCTGAGCTGAGGGTGAAGTTTTTTGTTTGTTTTTCATATGGCTAGCCTTGTACTGAAACCAACAGTGAAAGGAAAATGCATTTCTCCTGTGAGTTATAAGAAACGAAACAGTGCTGATTATTACTGGTCACTGCCGGGCAGTGCCATCCATTGTTCACTTCTTTGTTTGTATGTTTTGGCATTTGATTTGACCAAGAATGATAATGATATTACTTATGCATATTATGTAGGTACTGATTTAGGTTTTTCTGGTCAGTTACTGGTAAACAGATTCCATGCATAAAAATAATGACCATGAAAATGTACTCCGGAAGAAATCAGTATGCACTCAGACTCCCAACCTGGAAAGTAAGTTTCCCACTCTGCTGCCGGGCGGTGCCATCCATTGTTCACTTCTTTGTTTGTATGTTTTGGCATTTGATTTGACCAAAAATGAGAATGATATTACTTATGCATATTACGTAGGTACTGATTTAGGTTTTTCCGGTCAATTACTGGTAAACAGATTCCATGCATAAAAAAATAATGTCCATGAAAATGTACTCCGGAAGAAATCGGTATGCACTCCGACTCCCAACAAAGAAAGTAAGCTCCCCACTCTGCCTATACCTCTCAGCAATAATGTTCATCTTGGGTGTGAAACACACTAAAGAAGGACGTAGTTTGCTCCAAGTCCGTTTCTGCTCCAGACTTGACAGGTGGCAGACTGGAAGATTCGCTGCCTCTCTGTGCCAAGCGCATTAAGTAGCAGCGGCCGTCGGCGCGCAACCGAGAGTTCCTCTCCCCAAACAGCGAGCAAGTGCGTCTCGAACAGAGGCAGCCAGCTCACCCACGGAATAGCAGGATCTCCTGGAACTGGAAAAAAAACCGGCGCCTAACCCGGTGCAGACATCTCCAAGACAGTCGTGGCGCAAACCGCAGCACGTGGGCCTTCAAACAATCGCGCCCAACGCAAGTCCGTACCGCCTGGTCTCCACATTCCTGTTGTGTCTTGCATGCCTGCACTTTACGTATCGCAGAGCACTCACGCCACGACTTCGGTCTGCATATTTGAATATACGCAATTTACGAGAACACTGCAGCGAACCCTCCCGTAACAACCCAATGGCCGAACAACGGAAGTCCCTTCGCAAGTCTTCGAAGCATATTATGAAAGTAAACAAAAGTGGGTTTTACAGCGGCAAGGGTGCGTTCTTTCTTTGCTCTCCCGTCTAGTCGCTTTTGATCCATCAGGTCATGCATTTCTGGCTTCAACTAAAACATTCCAGAAATAACTACAAAAAAGTACATCGGGAAACATTTCATATTAATAAGAATTTGTTTCAATCAATTTTCTCAGCTTTTTCGTTCACAAAAATTGTTGCTTGGTGGTGGGAATAAAAATATTTTAGACGGATTGTTTTTAGTATAATTTTCCTTAAACCATTTTATATTCCGAAAGCCTTATCCCAATAGACGGCAAGTAGCAAATCAGTCGGTGCACGAGCGTCCTACTCGTGGGGTGAGTTGTGAATATATATTAGTTGTGCGGTGTGAGCATGTCGGGAGCAAGGACCACCCAGGGGGCACCCCCCTGGTTGGTCCAGCACTCTTGTCCAATAAAAAAGGGAGACGCTTGAGCCGACCGATAAGCGTTTGACGACCTCCGTCGATCGTGAGAATGGTAACAAATATTAAACAATTATTTTGTTTTTAGTTCGGCGAAACCGGTGACATCCACACAAATATTAATTCCCCCCCCCCCTGTTAGCTGTGACATTGTGATAAAGTAGTATTAAAGATCAAGATTAAAATAGCAAGAATGCCTTTGTGGAAAATTAGCACGAAAAATGGAACAATATATGAATAATAGCTTCCACAAATTTTGCCCTACGGCCTTTACTATTGCCACGATCGGCGGAGGTCGTCAACCGCTGATTGGTCGGCTCAAGTTTATAGAATTGATGGTCGGCTCAAGCAAGGCTATAGAACACTAGGTAGAACGCTCCGCTTCCCAAAAAGGGAGACGCTTCAGCCGACCATCAATTATATAAACTTGAGCCGACCAATCAGCGTTTGACGACCTCCGCCGATCGTGGCAATAGTGGCACGTTTTACCGTAGGGCAAAACGTGTGGAAGCTATTATTAATATATTGTCCCATTGTTCGTGCTAATTTTCTACAAAGGCATTCTTGCTACTTTAATCTTGATCTTTAATACTACTTTATCACAATGTCACCGCTAACAGGGGAAAAATTTGATATTTGTGTGGATGTCACCGGTTTCGCCGCACTAAAGACAAAATTTGTTCGTTTACCATTATCACGATCGACGGAGGTCGTCAAACGCTGATTGGTCGGCTCAAGCGTCTCCCTTTTTTTATTGGACTAAAATGCTGGAGCGCACCCCCCTGGGATCAAACGTCTCCCTTTTTGGGAAGCGGAGCGTTCTACCTGTGTTCTATAGCCTTGGGCCCACCAGACGCTGGCATAACCTTGGTCTGACCTTCAAACCAAAAACTGGAGCCAGAGTAGTGATTGGACAGGTAATGCTAACGCTATCATCATTCGCATATACAAACACCAATGTTCGTGGGAGCACATTGTCTTTTATACTCTTCAATTATATTTCGCAGAAAATTACAATAAATTGAAGCTCACAAAAATATAGGAACTTCAACGGATAATTAGTTAAAGACATAGCACAACGCTTTCATTCCCTGAAATAATGCCCTGTTCACGGAAACTGCGGTCGCTGCGGCTCTGCGGCCAAAATAGGCTCCGTCTACCACCGTAACGTCGTCAGCAGCGGGACCCGCTTGAACGCCGCCGCGGCCCGCCACGGTCGAAGCGTGCGTTATATTATGCACGCGTTATTGCAATATTTCCTGTATATGTTTTTCCCATGTGAATATGGTGAGTCTCGTAAAGCCCTTTCCAAATCTGTCATTAGTTCTGCGCTGCCCCAAATATTTCATGAGATATTGGGCTTAACGTAGGTTTTCCCCATAGCCCTCAATGCACTCTGCCCTCCAGGCTAGTTCACGGCTTTGCTGCTTAGCGGCGCCACGGCTGATGGACCCTATGGTCGAGAGTATGGATTTATGAATTTGGTTGACATTGATTAAGTATACTTTTTTATTATTTTCTTTACCGTTGCTCAGGAAGTTGACTTATAACCGCATCCTTCGCTAATTTAACCATAGCGGCAATTTTTCATCTGGCAGTCATTCGCCGGCCACCAGATGTAGAGTTGAATGCAGTCTTCACGGAAATCAGCAAGCGTATTTAAATTTGATGATTTTCGTATGTTTAATTCTACATATTTCAGCCACGTCAATAGTAAAACCTATTTTGTAATTAAAACTGATGAGAGAATTAGATTTGGTGGTCGCAATTAATGTATGAAGATCATTATGCCGGGTCTTCTCCCTCTATCATGTTCCTGAGACCACGTGACCTGGGGCAAATTTTCGCTGTAAGACCGGCTATTGACCTTGAGCCTTGCACCATTCCGGCGGCCAAATTGCGGCATGGAACGAGCACGTGGTGATTTGAAGCAAGTTGAGTTGAGGTAGATAGGTGCCCTTGCGGCAAATTAGGGCCGGTATTACTTCTTTGTTTAATATAACGAAGAATGGCTCTTAGATGCTCCTGGGGTTTATACATTGTGTAAATAAAATATATATACGGCCTTCAATATACGATATTCTTCAAGTATTACCCCTTTGTTAGGTTAGGTTAGGTTTTCACCATCGTGAAATAGAATCCGCACAACCTCCCCCTAGCAGGAAATTCCTTGTGCTGTATCTAGAGTGCCATCTCAACCACCACCCATCAAAGGAAAATGTCCTGTGAAGCACTGAATATATACCTCCACAACTGCTTCGTAGACATAAATTTGTTCCTGACGCCCATGGATGTTTGTTATTTAATGTTTTTCCATAACCACATATGTGGTTAGGTTCATACACATATGTGTATGAAGGAAATCTGTGAAATCTAGGGATGGTGAACCCAGGGTAAATAATGCAATTGAGGACATTACTGGATATTTATAGCCAAAAATCTTTAAATGCAGTATTTTTTAATGCTTGCTAACCTGATTTAGTGAATGAATCAATAATTAAGGTGGCCAAGTTAATGTTTGAAATCCTCAAATCCAAGTTCATCAAATCCAAGTTTCAAATCGTTGGATTTGCTGCTAGTTTTTACAACCAAATTTAAAAAAGAAGAAGTTTCATTGTGTTGTTTTTAATCTTACATTATTCTTCATATATATACATATATATATATATACATATATATATGCATATACATATATATATATATATATGTATTTATATATGTATATATATATATATGTAAATATATATGTATATATATATATATACAGTGTCTTAAAATTACTTTTTCAATACCTGTGCGGATGAAAAACAAATCACTCTGAGATAGTGAAAGATGAAAAACTCTGAATAGATGCATCATGATGAAATCCCAGATTGCGCCATCATACTAATGAATTAAACACATGGCCAGAGTGGCAAACATAATCATACAAATTTGGACAAATTGTATGTTGCGTCCACTCTTCCTGAACCACATTTTTGGGGTCAGTACCTTCACATGCTTCTCATTTTGCTTCTTCCTTTCTTTATTGAGTTCATGAATGTAGCGCTGTGCTTGAAATGAAAGAGGCAATTCCATTCTTCGGTACTTCTTCACATTAATCTGGCCACACATGGCGGAAGGACACCTGTGCACCGCCCTATCAAAGACCTACATTGCATGTTATACTTGGACGTGTTTGTTTCAGCTGTGCGTGCCGGGTGCTTGATGGCTGTGGTTTTCCTCAATGTGTATAATGGCAGACCGTGATGCGTGCAAAGGTACAAAGGTAAATGCAAAGTAATTGACTGTTCCGTTCCTTGGAGAAGACAAATGTCGCACATCTAGCACCTGCCACTTAAACCTGCATGTACAATGTGCATGATGGCCTCACCCAAATGCTATGAGCTGCATGTGGGTGTATTTGATTGGTTGGTATTGTGTTACAGGTACTATCCACCTTGGCCACTGCCTCGCTGACCAGTCCTCATCATGCAGACCTGATCACGAAGCCTACATCCCTGGGTGGCGGTGCTGACCTATGCAATCCAGATAACTGTCATCATACCTGTGACCTGTCACATCCTCAAATGCTGAACCAGTGCCCGCAGAACGACCGTATCACCAGTTCAGTGTCGGTGTCTGACAGCACTTTCGAATCATCTGCCTGCATATTTCTACGTCTGCTTTTCGGCTGTAACTGGAGCGTAACTACGGCATTGTTACTAATACTGACACTGCTCTTGTTTTGCTTTTTGTGATGTGTTGATGTCCTTAGTCATTTGGTCTCAAGGGAGCATCATCTCTGGTGAAGGCCATGCCGCAACTCGATCAAACAGCTGGGCTTTGTAAATAAATAATACAGCACACCATCAACATTTAATATAAAAGTGAAATGAGGCATCTGAACAGTCAGCACCGACGCCATCAACGGAAGCACTAACCAAGCCAATAACAACTTTTAATTGTGCATGGCTGAACTTCGAATCGATATGATCGCGAGTGTGACTGGAAATGTGGATAGTTTCTACGAATACCAGTCAACAGCGAAACCAAAATCGTACTATCTCACGGAGATAATTATTTTGCACATCCCCAACGCGACTTGGATTCGTTGAACTGAAGCAACAGCTTCTCTTGTCTTTGTCCACCGTTCCACGTTCTTTCAACGCCAATGATGTAGTACACACTCGGAACATAAAATATGAGTTTTATTGCATCAACAACCATAACCGTTCAAGTCTGAGTAATATAATCGCTATAATCGCATCGTCTGTGTCCATGACCGCTGTCCTTGTCGGTCTCGTCTCGTCCATGGGGTCACTGTTGGGCTCGTCATTCATTTCCGGCTCGACAGCAGCTGGGCTGGGATCGTCTACATCACTGTCAGAGTCGAGGGAGGCAGAGTCAGTGGTTGCTGCTGGTGCAGTTGGCGTGGCATCGTCTCCAGACGTCCCCACAGCAGTGCTACATCCGATCGGGTCTGGACGGACATCTCGATCCCGCCTCTTCCGTCGCATTGTCTCTCTCTCACATGCCTTGCTAAAGTCCTGAAGTTTTTTCCCCCCACCCTGTACACGTTTTGCGCATGTCGCTTAGCATTACTTTTTCTGATATTTCTAAGACATATATAGCATACGACAGCTTCATCAGATTTAATTTTCACCATGCCTGATACCCACGGATCCAAGCAGCAAGTCAACGACGTAAGAACACAGGACAGGATGTAGGTGAAAAAAACAACCTCAGAAGGATGGCAGGAAGGTCTGATGTAGGTGATGGACGGACGATGTGGCCAGACCAAGCCAGGATAGCAGGATCCCGGCACACAGGATTGAGGCAGCAGCGACGTTACTGTCAAAGAACGGATACAGATTAGTGTGGGTCAGTGGTAGAGGTGCGACAATTGTTTTGCAGTTAATATCGCGGGCAAGGCGCCGCGTTCTCTACTAGATCACGGCGTGATTGAGGCAGCGTCTAGTCGGGACAATGCGGGGACCACACCATTTTGAATGAAGTTATGTAAATGCAGGACCAACATCCTTAGGATATACGCTGCTTAAACCAATTATTACGGATATAATGGTTGTTTTCTGGAAGGGAACATATTGATTCGAGACACCCAGCATGTGCTTAGAAAAGGTTGATCTCGCTGACAAATATCTTGAACTTTTTGGATTTTGCTACAGACAAGCGTGATAAGACATCATATTGATTTAATTCTGATATGAAAATCAGCTTGAGCTATGGCTTTCAGATGGACAGTAGAGAGTGGTGCTAGGGGTGGTGGTTGTGGTTATTGGTTTTACGACACGGCGATCGTCGAGTCATATAGCGTCGCCAATCTCTCACGCCCATTGGTCGCGGGCGAAGAGTAGCGACAGGTGAGATTCGAACCCACAATCTTTCGATTGTGAGACGAGCATCTTACCCCTAGACCACTCGTCCCCGGTGCTAGGTGGCATGAAGATTTCATGACAAGATGCTCTTAGTGAAGTACTGCAATGGTCAGTACTGGAACCACTATTGGTCACAATATTCGTAAATAGTATTGAAAAGGTATAAAAAGTGCCAAATTAAATTTAGCTTTGATAAGTGTCGAATAATGCATGTAGGTAGACATCATATCAGGAATCCATACTTGATAGGTAGCCAAGTACTAGCTGTGACTCAACAGAAGGACTTAGGTGTTATTGTGAACACAAAATTGTGTACATCATATTGTGCCCACAAATTATGGACAACATACAAAAGAAGCAATAACAAAATTGCAGGGCACATTTTAAATAATGGAGCTTGATCCCCTACAGCTATGGAAAAAGTTGGTAATATTTAGAGAGAGTGCAAACGAGGATTGGTAATTTGAGCAACCTACCATATGAGACAAGATTAAAAAAGATATGAATGTGTGTACACTTAGATACAGAAAAATAAGGGGAGAAGGTCTCATCAAGGTATTTAAATTTATTCATGGTCAGCAACAGATGCATCTCTAGGATAATACAAATTATACAATTAGTTATTAGAGACCATCAATTCAAAATCAAAGTTAACCATATCAGGATAAAGACAAGACAGTCTTTCTTTACCAGCAGGGTAGTTAACATTGGAACCAGCTATCACGCACAACTGGCATTGTCAGTATGCATAGCAGTCTATAAAAATAGCATAGACTGGTATTAAAAGGAGAAAAGAATTTCCTTTCATTATTTCATGGATAACTAATCGACAAATGTTGTGGACAACTAGTTCTTAGTGTCCACAAAGTGTAACCAAGATGGCCCCTGTCAGGGCCATAAGGAACATTTTTTTATGCTGGGGGGGGGTGAGGCGGCAGGATGTGCTATGATACTAAAATGTTTTCTACTGGGGGGGAGAGAGTGAGATCTGGGTGCTCAGACCATGAAAAGATGGCAGGTAATGCCCACCAGCTTCAAAGCTGGAGGGGGGGGGAACTGCCCTGTTCCTATGCCATTGGCCCCTGTGGCTCATAGTTTCATTATCATTCATGCTTCTTTAGCTACTTCTTTTAGCTACTTCTTTTGTAAAATCATAGTTTCTTTTAAACTTGTCCTCATGCCAATATAATTGGGTGCTGGATCCATAATTCCTGCCCTGTCCACACCTTGCAACATTTTAAGGCTCCTCCCCTGTAGGAATATTCAGCATCACATAATTCAGTCTCAAATAGGGTCGGATACAGGAATTTAAGCTGTGGGACTGGTGGAAGCTAAAGATGTGCTGGGGTGGCACTAACTTGCCTTCCTAGGAAGCAGGGACCAGAGGGGGAGGGGGGGGTGCACTCCGACCTCCCGGATGGATGGCACTTCAACAGTAGGGGATGGAAAGGAGGCTAGAGGGGTAGCATTCTAGCAGATGAGGTGGCGTTCCCCTTTGGGCATGGGGGGCGGCCCATTCGGCCTCCTTAGATGCAATACTGTCTCTCCCTTACAATATCTATTTCAGCCTCATTCAGCTCTGAATCTGCCCCCTCCCAACAAAGCAGAACAACCTTAGAATCCACTCGTCCTACCTCGATCATATGCTTTCCTTCAAACAGCACACGCAGATATGCCACTAATATATCACCAATCTAGATTGAGATATTCATCATCTACATTGTACCACACATCTGTGCAATGTAGGATGAGGTGGTTTAAGGTTAACAACGCTCAAGGCAGTACACATAGAACTTACGCTGCACTGTATGCACGTATATGCCAAATGCAAGGCTATGAAAACAATGGAATGTAAACAAAATTCAGCGCAGCGATGTTTTGCGCTTTCGTGACAAATTATAGTGCCACAGGACACAATGCACACTTCGCAATTTATTTTTTTATATTTAACCTGCACGGCTGGGAGGCTATTATACTGGAAAGGACTTGGAACAATATAAAGAATGCCATGAAAAAAACTAGGATCAAATATTTCCACTACAAGGGAGAATTATGGCATTCAGGTTGTTACCTGTGACGAAGGAAAAAGCCAGTGAGCTATCGACAAATGGCGATTGAAAAACACCATAATTTTCACTTAAATTTGCACATGTCGAGTATTTTGTGTGCTCAAATCAGAAAATGAACTTGAAATAATTAGATTTTTGTCCACTTATAGTATTCCCTTGCCATATCACCAAGGAACTGGTCTCCATTTGCAGCATGCTTTCCAAGCATCCACACGTCAGGAGCTCTTGCGTTGTAAAAAATATGGCACGTAAGGAAGACCTTCGGAAGTGTTTTTGTGCTAATTTTCACGCACTAAAATGAACGGAGAGTTGGAAAATCCCAGTTGTTGTGCGATTTATTCGTAGCACTTCCGTAAATCAAGCCCCGCGTTTACCTGGATTTTTCATCCTTCAGACTGGCCGAAAAAGCCCACAGATGAACATATGAATAATTCCTTGTACCGGGCGCGGCAGAGCGTTATTGTCCTTTTATAATGTGTAGAAAATGATGAGACGTTCAAATATTTGCTTTGATCTTTGATTTATCCATCATGCTCGCCAGTATTCATCCACAAATTCACCTGTATTTTCATGTGTTTTTCATCCTCCTGGAATGTGCCAGCCTAAGGATGAAATTTTTCATCCCATGTTCTTGATAAACAATGTTTGCTAATATTTGCAGTATTTGTGAAATTTATTAGTGTAAGGTGAAGATAAATGAAGAAACAATTCTAACTTTATTTCTCTGTTTACATCTGAAGAGAATCATATATTAATACCGGAACATTTTATCATTCTATTTTTCTTCAAAATACATGCCTACAATTGTGACGCACACAAGACTTCGAAAAACAAAGCTGAGCCCTCGTAAGTCGCCGAATAGGATCGAGGTTTGGGAATTTCTGTATTTATTAATGTAGATTTGTATACCTGCATTCTTTGTCTGTAATCAGTGCTGAGATACTACTCAGTCATGAGGTTTAACGCTGTTAAGGGTTCAGCTCATGGGTGGATCCAGCCAGCCCGTTGTCAGTCAGCTTGGGTTGTGTAAGATTTAATAAATCGCTGACGAAAAATACCTGATTTGTATGGTTTAGGTGCAAGCTGTAGTTTAAAACAATACTTTTTCTTCACATAAAATGTTCCCTGTTTTTCTGAAGAGCATGAATAAGGGATAATTTTAGTTCAAATCAGGCTATCTAGGCTGGTGATGCCCCCACCCGCTTGCTCCAAATCCCCCCTGCATTAGCTGACAATTACTTGGGTTTGGCCAATGTCATGATTCAGCCCTTAAGTGTGTCAGCTCGGCCGAATTTCTGGTTATGCTACAGCTTCACATGTTTTTTTTTAAAGATGCATGGTATGAGTTTGTATTTCATGGATTCATGCATATTCATAGATTGCTGCACTTATGTTCATCATGCTATATAATCCTCTGATTGTGAGGATACACTGTAAACTTCATGCCTAGCTTCATGAAGATAGACACATCTAGTTCATTGTACAATAATTTTCAGCCTGCCAGGAACATCTTCACTACAGGTCCCTTAGGTTTTGTGATGATATGCATTTGTCTCAAAGCTCATTCTATATTCACCTGAGAGTGAGACTATTGATACCTGCTGGAAAAACAAAAGACAAGGATGAAAACATTGCAAACATGCACTTTATTTCCATCACAACAATGACCATCTGTGTTTGTAATATGTTTATGAAAAGATGAAAGTCATCACCAAGGATGAAAACCTAAAACTTTCATTAACTGTGATTTTCCATGCAAAATGGTTAATTTTTTTTCACTGTATATATCTATATACATACATATATATACATATATATATATATATATATATATATATATATATATAAATATATATATACATATATATATATATATATATATATATATGTATATATATGTATGTATATATATATATATATATATATATATATATACATTTATAAATATATATATATATATATATATATATATATATATATATATATATATATATATATATACATATATATATATATATATCTATATGCATATATATATATATATATATATATATATATATATATATATATATATATATATATATATATATATATATATATATATATATATATATATATATATATATATATATATATCTATATATATACACACATATATATACATATATATATATATATATATATATATATATATATATATATATATATATATATATATATATATATATATATATATATATATATATATATATATGTATATATATTTATATATATACATATATATATATATATATATGTATATGTATATATATATATATATATTTATTTATATATATATATATATATATATATATATGTATATATATGAAAAATAATGTAAGATTTAAAGCAACATAATGAAACTTCTTTTTCAATTCCGTTGTAAAAACTAGCAGCGAATCCAAAGACCTGAAACTTAGATTTTATGAGTTTGGATTTGAGGATTTAAAACCTTTACTTGGCCACCTCCATTATTGATTTCTCCCTCCAATCAGACCGAAGCTTAATCATTGAGCCTATGGAGGCGTCCTTCCAGAACGCTTGAGTGCATCCCCACCCCTGCTCAATGAGTTTGTTTAGCTGATGGTGTCCTCCAGACCAAATGTCCATCAAAAACATCAATTGCCCCCCCCCCCCATTCCACCCAATCAATTTCACGAAGTGACACCCATGCAATGGCGGTCACAGGTGACGAGCGGTATTCAGGACATACCCTATACAAACCACTACACGCAATGGGGAGCATTCATAACGTACAAGGTTCATTTACTACCAAAGTTCATAACGTACAAAGCTCACAACGTACAAGGATCATAACGCAGTGTCTTAAAATTACTTTTTCAATACCTGTGCGGATGAAAAACAAAATCACTCTCAGATAGTGAAAGATGAAAAACGCTGAATAGATGCATCATGATGAAAACCCAGATTGCGCCATCATACTAATAAATTAAACACATGGCCAGAGTGGCAAACATAATCATACAAATTTGGACAAATTGTATGTTGCGTCCACTCTTCCTAAACCACATTTTTAGGGTCAGTACCTTCACATGCTTCTCATTTTGCTTCTTCCTTTCTTTATTGAGTTCATGAATGTAGCGCGGTGCTTGAAATGAAACAGGCAATTCCATTCTTCGGTACTTCTTCACATTAATCTCGCCACACATGGCGGAAGGACACCTGTGCACCGCCCTATCAAAGACCTACATTGCATGTTATACTTGGACGTGTTTGTTTCAGCTGTGCATGCCGGGTGCTTGATGGCTGTGGTTTTCCTCAATGTGTATGATGGCAGACCGTGATGCGTGCAAAGGTACAAAGGTAAATGCGAAGTAATTGACTGTTCCGTCCCTTGGAGAAGACGAATGTCGCACATCTAGCACCTGCCACTTAAACCTGCATGTATAATGTGCATGATGGCCTCACCCAAATGCTATGAGCTGCATGTGGGTGTATTTGATTGGTTGGTATTGTGTTACAGGTACCATCCACCTTGGCCACTGCCTCGCTGACCAGTCCTCATCATGCAGACCTGATCACGAAGCCTACATCCCTGGGTGGCGGTGCTGACCTATGCAATCCAGATAACTGTCATCATACCTGTGACCTGTCACGTCCTCAAATGCTGAACCAGTGCCCGCAGAACGACCGTATCACCAGTTCAGTGTCGGTGTCTGACAGCACTTTCGAATCATCTGCCTGCATATTTCTACGTCTGCTTTTCGGCTGTAACTGGAGCGTAACTACGGCAATGTTACTAATACTGACACTACTTTTGTTTTGCTTTTCGTGATGTGTTTATGTCCTTAGTCATTTGGTCTCAAGGGAGCATCATCTCTGGTGAAGGCCATGCCGCAACTCGATCAAACAGCTGGGCTTTGTAAATAAATAATACAGCACACCATCAACATTTAATATAAAAGTGAAATGAGGCATCTGAACAGTCAGCACCGACGCCATCAACGGAAGCACTAACCAAGCCAATAACAACTTTTAATTGTGCATGGCTGAACTTCGAATCGATATGATCGCGAGTGTGACTGGAAATGTGGATAGTTTCTACGAATACCAGTCAACAGCGAAACCAAAATCGTACTATCTCACGGAGATAATTATTTTGCACATCCCCAACGCGACTTGGATTCGTTGAACTGAAGCAACAGCTTCTCTTGTCTTTGTCCATCGTTCCACGTTCTTTCAACGCCAATGATGTAGTACACACTCGGAACATAAAATATGAGTTTTATTGCATCAACAGCCATAACCGTTCAAGTCTGAGTAATATAATCGCTATAATCGCATCGTCTGTGTCCATGACCGCTGTCCTTGTCGGTCTCGTCTCGTCCATGGGGTCACTGTTGGGCTCGTCATTCATTTCCGGCTCGACAGCAGCTGGGCTGGGATCGTCTACATCACTGTCAGAGTCGAGGGAGGCAGAGTCAGTGGTTGCTGCTGGTGCAGTTGGCGTGGCATCGTCTCCAGACGTCCCCACAGCAGTGCTACATCCGATCGGGTCTGGACGGACATCTCGATCCCGCCTCTTCCGTCGCATTGTCTCTCTCTCACATGCCTTGCTAAAGTCCTGAAATTTTTTCCCCCACCCTGTGCACGTTTTGCGCATGTCGCTTAGCATTACTTTTTCTGATATTTCTAAGACATATATAGCATACGACAGCTTCATCAGATTTAATTTTCACCATGCCTGATACCCACGGATCCAAGCAGCAAGTCAACGACGTAAGAACACAGGACAGGATGTAGGTGAAAAAACCAACCTCAGAAGGATGGCAGGAAGGTCTGATGTAGGTGATGGACGGACGATGCGGCCAGACCAAACCAGGATAGCAGGATCCCGGCACACAGGATTGAGGCAGCAGCGGCGTTACTGTCAAAGAACGGATACAGATTAGTGTGGGTCAGTGGTAGAGGTGCGACAATTGTTTTGCAGTTAATACCGCGGGCAAGGCGCCGCGATCTCTACTAGATCACGGCGTGATTGAGGCAGCGTCTAGTCGGGACAATGCGGGGACCACACCATTTTGAATGAAGTTATGTAAATGCAGGACCAACATCCTTAGGATATACGCTGCTTAAACCAATTATTACGGATATAATGGTTGTTTTCTGGAAGGGAACATATTGATTCGAGACACCCAGCATGTGTTTAGAAAAGGTTGATCTCGCTGACAAATATCTTGAACT
Source organism: Ashinkailepas kermadecensis (assembly GCA_034440615.1). Classification (NCBI taxonomy): domain Eukaryota; kingdom Metazoa; phylum Arthropoda; class Thecostraca; family Neolepadidae; genus Ashinkailepas; species Ashinkailepas kermadecensis. Next base: position 49,277 of record JAOTOM010001028.1, read on the forward strand.
TTTTGGATTTTGCTACAGACAAGTGTGATAAGACATCATATTGATTTAATCCTGATATGAAAATCAGTTTGAGCTATGGCTTTCAGATGGACAGTAGAGAGTGGTGCTAGGTGGCGGTGGTGGTTGTGGTTATTGGTTTTACGACACGGCGACCGTCGAGTCATATAGCGTCGCCAATCTCTCACGCCGATTGGTCGCGGGCGAAGAGTAGCGACAGGTGAGATTCGAACCCACAATCTTTCGATTGTGAGACGAGCATCTTACCCCTAGACCACTCGTCCCCGGTGCTAGGTGGCATGAAGATTTCATGACAAGATGCTCTTAGTGAAGTACTGCAATGGTCAGTACTGGAACCACTATTGGTCACAATATTCGTAAATAGTATTGAAAAGGTATAAAAAGTGCCAAATTAAATTTAGCTTTGATAAGTGTCGAATAATGCATGTAGGTAGACATCATATCAGGAATCCATACTTGATGGGTAGCCAAGTACTAGCTGTGACTCAACAGAAGGACTTAGGTGTTATTGTGAACACAAAATTGTGTACATCATATTGTGTCCACAAATTATGGACAACATACAAAAGAAGCAATAACAAAATTTCAGGGCACATTTTAAATAATGGAGCTTGATCCCCTATAGCTATGGAAAAAGTTGGTAATATTTAGAGAGAGTGCAAACGAGGATTAGTAATTTGAGCAACCTACCATATGAGACAAGATTAAAAAAGATATGAATGTGTGTACACTTAGATACAGAAAAATAAGGGGAGAAGGTCTCATCAAGGTATTTAAATTTATTCATGGTCAGCAACAGATCCATCTCTAGGATAATACAAATTATACAATTAGTTATTAGAGACCATCAATTCAAAATCAAAGTTAACCATATCAGGATAAAGACAAGACAGTCTTTCTTTACCAGCAGGGTAGTTAACATTGGAACCAGCTATCACGCACAATTGGCATTGTCAGTATGCATAGCAGTCTATAAAAATAGCATAGACTGGTATTAAAAGGAGAAAAGAATTTCCTTTCATTATTTCATGGATAACTAATCGACAAATGTTGTGGACAACTAGTTCTTAGTGTCCACAAAGTGTAACCAAGATGGCCCCTGTCAGGGCCATAAGGAACATTTTTTATGTGGGGGGGGGGGTGAGGCGGCAGGATGTGCTATGAGACTGAAATGTTTTCTACTGGGGGGGGGAGAGAGATCTGGGTGCTCAGACCATGAAAAGATGGCAGGTAATGCCCACCAGCTTCAAAGCTGGAGGGGGGGGGGAACTGCCCTGTTCCTATGCCATTGGCCCCTGTGGCTCATAGTTTCATTATCTTTCATGCTTCTTTAGCTACTTCTTTTAGCTACTTCTTTTGTAAATTCATAGTTTCTTTTAAACTTGTCCTCATGCCAATATAATTGGGTGCTGGATCCATAATTCCTGCCCTGTCCACACCTTGCAACATTTTAAGGCTCCTCCCCTGTAGGAATATTCAGCATCACATAATTCAGTCTCAAATAGGGTCGGATACAGGAATTTAAGCTGTGGGGCTGGTGGAAGCTAAAGATGTGCTGGGGTGGCACTAACTTGCCTTCCTAGGAAGCAGGGACCAGAGGGGGGGGGGGGTGCACTCCGACCTCCCGGATGGATGGCACTTCAACAGTAGGGGATGGAAAGGAGGCTAGAGGGGTAGCATTCTAGCAGATGAGGTGGCGTTCCCCTTTGGGCATGGGGGGCGGCCCATTCGGCCTCCTTAGATCCAATACTGTCTCTCCCCTACAATATCTATTTCAGCCTCATTCAGCTCTGAATCTGCCCCCTCCCAACAAAGCAGAACAACCTTAGAATCCACTCGTCCTACCTCGATCATATGCTTTCCTTCGAACAGCACACGCAGATATGCCACTAATATATCACCAATCTAGATTGAGATATTCATCATCTACATTGTACCACACATCTGTGCAATGTAGGATGAGGTGGTTTAAGGTTAACAACGCTCAAGGCAGTACACATAGAACTTACGCTGCACTGTATGCACGTATATGCCAAATGCAAGGCTATGAAAACAATGGAATGTAAACAAAATTCAGCGCAGCGATGTTTTGCGCTTTCGTGACAAATTATAGTGCCACAGGACACAATGCACACTTCGCAATTTATTTTTTATATTTAACCTGCACGGCTGGGAGGCTATTATACTGGAAAGGACTTGGAACAATATAAAGAATGCCATGAAAAAAACTAGGATCAAATATTTCCACTACAAGGGAGAATTATGGCATTCAGGTTGTTACCTGTGACGAAGGAAAAAGCCAGTGAGCTATCGACAAATGGCGATTGAAAAACACCATAATTTTCACTTAAATGTGCACATGTCGAGTATTTTGTGTGCTCAAATCAGAAAATGAACTTGAAATAATTATATTTTTGTCCACTTATAGTATTCCCTTGCCATATCACCAAGGAACTGGTCTCCATTTGCAGCATACTTTCCAAGCATCCACACGTCAGGAGCTCTTGCGTTGTAAAAAATATGGCACGTAAGGAAGACCTTCGGAAGTGTTTTTGTGCTAATTTTCACGCACTAAAATGAACGGAGAGTTGGAAAATCCCAGTTGTTGTGCGATTTATTCGTAGCACTTCCGTAAATCAAGCCCCGCGTTTACCTGGATTTTTCATCCTTCAGACTGGCCGAAAAAGCCCACAGATGAACATATGAATAATTCCTTGTACCGCGCGCGGCAGAGCGTTATTGTCCTTTTATAATGTGTAGAAAATGATGAGACGTTCAAATATTTGCTTTGATCTTTGATTTATCCATCATGCTCGCCAGTATTCATCCACAAATTCACCTGTATTTTCATGTGTTTTTCATCCTCCTGGAATGTGCCAGCCTAAGGATGAAATTTTTCATCCCATGTTCTTGATAAACAATGTTTGCTAATATTTGCAGTATTTGTGAAATTTATTAGTGTAAGGTTAAGATAAATGAAGAAACAATTCTAACTTTATTTCTCTGTTTACATCTGAAGAGAATCATATATTAATATCGGAACATTTTATCAATTCTATTTTTCTTCAAAATACATGCCTACAATTGTGACGCACACAAGACTTCGAAAAACAAAGCTGAGCCCTCGTAAGTCGCCGAATAGGATCGAGGTTTGGGAATTTCTGTATTTATTAATGTAGATTTGTATACCTGCATTCTTTGTCTGTAATCAGTGCTGAGATACTACTCAGTCATGAGATTTAACGCTGTTAAGGGTTCAGCTCATGGGTGGATCCAGCCAGCCCGTTGTCAGTCAGCTTGGGTTGTGTAAGATTTAATAAATCGCTGACGAAAAATACCTGATTTGTATGGTTTAGGTGCAAGCTCTAGTTTAAAACAATACTTTTTCTTCACATAAAATGTTCCCTGTTTTTCTGAAGAGCATGAATAAAGGATAATTTTAGTTCAAATCAGGCTATCTAGGCTGGTGATGCCCCCACCCGCTTGCTCCAAATCCCCCCTGCATTAGCTGACAATTACTTGGGTTTGGCCAATGTCATGATTCAGCCCTTAAGTGTGTCAGCTCGGCCGAATTTCTGGTTATGCTACAGCTTCACATGTTTTTTTTTTAAAGACGCATGGTATGAGTGTGTATTTCATGGATTCATGCATATTCATAGATTGCTGCACTTATGTTCATCATGCTATATAATCCTCTGATTGTGAGGATACACTGTGAACTTCATGCCTAGCTTCATGAAGATAGACACATCTAGTTCATTATACAATAATTTTCAGCCTGCCAGGAACATCTTCACTACAGGTCCCTTAGGTTTTGTGATGATATGCATTTGTCTCAAAGCTCATTCTATATTCACCTGAGAGTGAGACTATTGATACCTGCTGGAAAAACAAAAGACAAGGATGAAAACATTGCAAACATGCACTTTATTTCCATCACAACAATGACCATCTGTGTTTGTAATATGTTTATGAAAAGATGAAAGTCATCACCAAGGATGAAAACCTAAAACTTTCATTAACTGTGATTTTCCATGCAAAATGGTTAATTTTTTTCACTGCGCAGCATCGCGATACATAACTTATGCTGGCATGACTAGAACACATGTTCGTAATTTTTCCTGGTCATTTCTCCATAACTTTTAATGCTTTACAGATAATTATTGTTCGGGTACATAGCACGCTTTGTTCGGCATCACTGCTAAAATTCACTGAAAGTAATGTTTGCGGCATCTGAAGCTAGAGCTACTATCACGTCACTCGGATAACTGCCCAATGGCGGATCCAGCGTAGCCCTGTTCATATGCTAACTGGGAACGAAAATTGTGCAAACCATCTAATAGGTTAATAATGTAAGGTTAAATTCACACTTCCCGACCAAATTCCTCGTTTTCGGCATGTTTTGCCATCATCGTTTTCCAGGTAGAAATTATGAAAGCATACCCTGTGATCTAGAGGTCACTTACACTAAGGGTATGTCCTTCCAGGGGCGCAGCCAGGAATTCCCTAAGGGAGGCTCGAATAAAAAAGATGTTACCAAAAAGGGAAAGCGTTTGGGAAAACGCAAATTTAGGGTTTCACGTTTTGAGAATATCAAAATTTCTTCCTTGCTCTAGTGTATTTTATTTGCTATGTGGATGGGCCACTTCCTTGGCTGTGCCCCTGCTTCGCCCAGAACGGCGTTCCCACAGGAATGGATGCTTGCAGCCTCTTCCTCTCTTTTCAGCCAATGTCCCCTCGCTGATAAAGCTTAGCCTCTATGAGGTTTGAGCTCACCCGATTGATTTTTCTCAATTGGTGGTGCTCCCCCGAGGAGATGGTGCCTGGTCCCCCAGACGAGTGCTCTGTATTTAATTTCATTGGCATGCCATTGCTTCTGCCAAGTAGTTCACCATACGTTTTTTGCGAGCATGCTTTAGGGTCGTACAGCCTTGATCCTTGGAGTCATAATTGGCAAATAATTACTTCCCTCGTGAATGATAGCATCGACAGGCGTCTTCTCGATCTGAACTATAGAGAATTGCCTGGAGGAAATGATCTATTTACTTATTTATTTATTTCACAATATTATGCCCTCCACGTATATTGAAGCTATTATGGACAGTGATGATGATGAATTGGTGTTTAGGTGCGCGTCGACTACAATGGTCATTTGCGCCCATAACTGCGTTTATAATGATCCTACTAGCTCCCATTAGTAGTCAGTAGTTCATAGTCTTCAGGGCGGCGATATATAACTTCAAAACGTGTCCTTGTTGGAGGAAAGTAAAAATGTTTCCAGACGATACAACGCCAGAGTCATTGTTTAGTAGCATCCCGTAAAGTGTCAATGTTTACCCGTCCTCAAATCTGGCGTCCGGAGAGGATCCGACAGTACACAATCTCACTAAAAAGACATGATAAACGGTAAGCGGGTCCGAACAGCGTGGGCCATAAAGGTTGGTCATCACCGGTCCAGAAGAAAGCTATGTGTCGCGAATGTATGGCCAATCCTCAATCTGCAGAGCGTTATTTCTTCCCGTCGGTGAGGGTCAGTGTGAGGAGTCCCACATACCTAGTGCCAACTTTATCACCCTCAACTTACGAGGTTTGGAATTCCAGGTTCGTTGCCATTCGGACCGTATATGTGATAATATGGAGGGGTATATATCACTTGGAGGAAGGCGTGGACGAACTTCACGGCCATTGCTGATTATGGACGGTCTGGGTATAACTCAGATAATCTTTACAAAGAAAGGATAGAACTTATTGGTCAATAATTGGGAGACATACGCAACAAACATTCATACACAACATAAGTGCAAACCACCCATATCACTCTGCACTACACACAACGTGCTTGCGACATGAGCTGTAAAAGCGTAGTTTATGGAAGTGATAGTAGAAAGCGATGGCCTAAACTTGAGCCAGCTTCAATGTTTTTTTGTTTCAGTAGGGGTTTGTTGTAGTGGAGAACAGACTAGTAGAGAAATCTCCTGCAGCCCGCCTCTCTGTGTATGGCCTGGTAGGTGCAGGTGGTCGTCTGCACGCGTATGACGGTTTCGCAGAATATTAGAGGTTTGCAGAGATTTTACCGGCAATATGCGTTACGTCACCCGTCAGAATGATCTTGCGCAGTAAATTAGGCTGTGAAATAAATGCAGATCAGCTGCGGTGAAGACCCTACTCGTTACGGGCATCATAAATATGATCAAATTTCCCCGTAGACCTGACACGACTCTAGTGGCGAAGTTAATGATTTTGTCTAGTCGTGGATGTTTGCTGCCGACCCTTTCCCATAAACAGATATGCAGTAGCGGATATTGGATATAACTAGGCTATTGACTATAGTGAAGGAGGGTACTGGTTGGCAGATGGTGACGCAGATG
>JAOTOM010001029.1:0-55674 GCA_034440615.1 Ashinkailepas kermadecensis
CGTCCTTTGATTCTCACCCTTAAAAATCCGTAGATCGTTTACGACATGGGTGTGACTTTGTGAAATTGATTGAGGGGCCAATCGATGTTTTTGGTGGCATCTTTATCCGGAGAAGGCACCATCGACTGAAAAGACGCTCGTTGAGCAGGGGGAATGCACCCGGGCGTACTGGAAGGCGCCTCCATAGGCTCAATGGTTAAGCTTCGATCTGATAACTTCGATGGTTAAGCTTCGATCTGCCCAATCAATGATTGAGGGCTAGATTAATGATTGGTGGACAGTTGCCCCTCTTACCGTATATACAGTGACACCCCTGGTTTACGACATGTTGCATATCATGGCGTGGGTGCCATCGCACACAGTGTAGTCTGACCAAGTCCGGCGATGCTTGCCGAACAGGCCGCACCTGGACCGCCCCGGAGACGCATGTCGCTGCCGAGCTCGCGTTCGACTGACCTCGTCTGGCAACCGTGGCCGCCGACCTGCACTGACCTGACCCGGTGCGTACCGCTTGGTGATGACGCCGTTGGCGAACGCTCCTCTAGCCTCGTGCGGCCGAGGCTCCGGGTCCATGTAGTTGTCGCCGCACACGCCGCACTTCCCCCCGTTCTGCTCGTACTGAACTGCGGGCACACGACGCAGCGTTCGGACCACCTCGTCCAAATACAGTGGCTTCATTGTCTTTTTTTCTGTCACAGCCTTTCTCGACGGGGTCCCAAGCATAGAGATAGACAGGTGAACCCAATCGCTCTGAGACTTTCTGCAGCATCAGCAGGAGTACATCAACGAATGAGAGATTTCGAATTGAGTTTACTGAGCACAATCGGTGGAGCTTCAGCGACTTTGAAGAGCAAAATTGCATTGGGTCCTAAGCTGTTTTTCACCTTGGTTGGGTCTAAATACATGATTCCATAGACGCGCCTAGAACTATTTAATTCACCAGTGCATCTACACAGGAGCTATTTAATTACAATCTTCCACAGCTAATAAGAATCCATGCCCCATTGTCCATGACCCGCCAGGTTCTGAGGTGAACTAACCCCAGGCTCTTCAACATGGCAGGTGTAAAGCTGTCAAAAATTGTTGGTGGTGTCCAACCGCGGTTTAGGTCAATAACATCTAGTGTCCGCCCTAATATGAGCTAATAGTTAAGCTGATGCATTTCTATGACGATGCAAATGTGAAGCACACACAAAGAGATGATAATCGATACATTAAACCTGGAGAAAGAGATCCTTCCACCTTGCGTAATACAATGGAAAAAGGAAGTGTAATGCAAAAGATGGCGAGTGATCCGGGGAACGTGTATAATGGGTAGCTGGCACTAACCGATAAAGCCTCCGCAGAAAAGCTCGTTATCGTTGTAGTTCACTGGTCCTGGGAAGCCGAACCGCCAGAGAGCATTTCTGGTGGGAGGATCCATTAGTCTCCCGTGACCACTAACGCTCAACACCTGCGGGCAGAGAAGGACGCGAATCGAGGAACGCCAGGGCAGTCGCGCCACCAGGGGGCAGTCAAGACGAGTCAGAAAATGTCACAGTAGTGGCACCACCTGGGAAGAGCACAGAGCACGTGGGAAGAACACACCAACTGAGTTTTCCGAAGCTTCTTAAAATTTATGATGTTGCTTTTAAGCGGCATTGCGGTTTCTAGATTAGCCTTTCCATGCATTTGCATGGACACAGAGCATGAAGTAACTGGGTGGTGCCAGCCACTCCGATATGGTCGTTCAAGCACCACTTGTTAACACTAATACTTCACCCATGGTGGAGTATGAGACACAGCTTAGAGACTTTTGGGAGACACCAACTAGCGGATGCTGCCGCAGAAACAGGTGCTATTCGGCAGAAGTGTTGTTTTATATACTTTTGAGGGGGAAAATTCCCCTCCATGCTGGCTTCCCCCCCCCCCCCAATACATTTGGGGCTGCTCATTGCCTTCATGTATTATGACGTGTCCCCGGACATGACAATTGCCTACACGTCTCCGGACATAGCAATCACTGACGCCTCTCCGAATGCGACTATTGATGGCGCATTTCCGAACATGACAATTACTGACTTGTCTCCAAACACGACTAATGATGACGTGTCACCGGGCATGACAATTTGACAATTACTGGCACGTCTCCGAACACGACTATTGATGACGCGTCCCCGGACATGATAATTACCTACACGTTTCCCGACATGGCATTACGGACTCGTCTCCGGACATGGACTATTAGTGACGCAGCTCCAGACATGACTGCTGCACGTGTCTTGTCCCGCACATGACTGTTTTTAGCGCGACTTCGAGCATTGCTGACGGCAGTTCGCGCTTCTAAATACATGGACTTTCACGGATCTCCGAACATGGTCAACTGCTGTTGACGCCTCCACGGACTTGACCTACTACTATCGGTTCCTCCACGGACATGACCGACCACTGTCGACTCCTCCACGGACATGACCAGCTACTATCGGCTCCTCCACGGACATGACCGACTACTGTCGACTCCTCCACGGACATGACCAGCTACTATCGGCTCCTCCACGGACATGACCGACTACTATCGACGCCTCCGCGGACATCGGTGTATACGTATGTTCGATGCTCATAGGAACGCATTTATATGGAAAAAGCAACGTTTTTTTCCAACATCTAGAGTGGCCAAACGTGGAAAAGCAAGCTCTGGCTTCGACATATTGCAGGGACAATCGAATGTTCACAAAACAATGCATGAATATGTCCCCACAGCCCCTTGGATATCACGCCGATATATCCGGACAACTACACGCATGTCCCTGGACATGACGAAGTGACGTTGACGCGTTTTCCGACATGAATGATTATCGCTTGCGACATGGCTGATCATTATTGCGCGTCTCTGACCATGCATGGCCATTGTTGACGCGTCCGGAGACGCTGTGGAGACGCGTCGCTTCCATCCGAGAACCAAACAGGTCCTGTCGCCGCCGGCAAAGGAGCGGAAGACCGGCGTCGGTGGTTGAACCGGCGCGACCGGGTGTCTGACACGAGCACACCCCTCCCCGTCCCCATTCCGCTACCATCGACGCCTCCACCTCTCCAACGGGACTCGCCATTTACCGGTTGGTCTCTGGCACGCTCTCAGACCAGCGCCATCGGCACAAGGGGTACGCGAAAGAAGTAGACGAAAAATGTGGTGTGCCAACGTGTGTCGAAGACATGGCAGGATTGTGAGTTGCGATGCAGTGTCTTCGCAACCTGGCTATATGCTCACACCCTGTCTGTTCACTCATTCCTGGCTATATACTCACAACCTGTGTGTACAGCCATTCCTGGCTATATACTCACACTCTGTCTGTGCACCCTTTCCTGGCTATATACCATACCCTGTCGATTATAGGACAAATGTACGTATGGCAGATGTACGTAAGCAAATATACATAAGCAAATGCACGTAAGCGCAGATGTACGTATGGCAATTGTACGTAAGCGCAGATGTACGTATGCGCAAAAGTACGTAAGCGCAAAAGTACGTATGCGCAAAAGTGCGTATGCGCAAATATACGTATGCGCAAAAGTACGTAACCGCAAAAGTAGGTAAGCGCAAATGTATATATGCGCAGAAGTACGTATGCGCAAATGTACATAAGTGCAAATGTACGTATGCGAAAAAGTACGTAAGCGCAAATGTACGTAAGCGCAAATGTACGTAAGCGCAAATATACTTAAGCGAAAATGTACGTAAGCGCAAAAGTACGTATGCGGAAATGTACGTATGCGCAAATGTACGTATGTGAAATTATACGTATGCGCAAATGTGCGTACATTTATGCATGCGTACCTTTGCGTTTACGTACATTTGGTTAGGTACATATGACATACGTACAGTTGTGCTTACATACATTCGCTTACGTACCTTTGCCATACGCACATTTGCTCTTATGTATATCTGCCATCAATACATTTGCCATACGTACTTTTGCACTTTCGTATATCTGAGCTTACGTACATCTGCCATACGTACTTTTGCGCTTACGTCCATATCTGCATACGTACATTTGCGCTGACATACTTTTGCGCTTACGCACATTTGCAATTACCTACATTTACGCATACGTATACTTGCGCTTACGTACATTGGCGCTTACGTACTTTTGCGCTTACGTACATTTGCGCTGACGTACATTTGCGCTTACGTACTTTTGCGCATACGTACTTTTGCGCATACGTACATTTGCGCTTACATACTTTTGCGTATACGTACATTTGCGCATACGTACATTTGCGCATACGTACATTTGCGCATACGTACTTTTGCGCATACGTACATCTGCGCTTACGTACTTTTGTGCTTACGTACTTTTGCGCATACGTACATTTGCGCTCACGTACATTTCCGCATACGTACTTTTGCGCTTACGTACTTTTGCGCTTACGTACATTTGCGCTTACGTACATTTGCGCTTACGTACATTCGCGCATACGTACATTTGCGCATACGTACATTTGCCATACGTACATTTGTGTTTACGTACATTAGCCATACGTACATCTGCGCTTACGTACAATTGTCATATGTTCATCTGCGCTTACGTACATTTGCTTACGTACATTTGCGTACGTACATCTGCCATACTAAATGCTGGTTCTACAATACCCTGAGTCTTCAAACTGTAGTCGGGATGCAGTTTGACCGCATTGTTTATTAGTGAGTGAATATGTATTATTTACTTGTAAAAACAGTGTGCCTATGCTATACAGCGTGTTCTTTATGCCACACTGAAAGAATAGTTCGCGACATTTCAGTAAAACGCCTCATGTTTATAAAACGGGTGAGATTTATGTTAAGTAAGTGTGCACCACACAGACCCCTTTAAGCAGGCATGGATGCAGGTGGAAAATTATTGATAAGGCATTAAATCCACATGTGTTAAGAGATATCAGGGGTATAGGGCTGGATAGCTAGGGTTGATGGGCATTGATGGGTGTGTGGGATGTTGGAGGACCGGTTTCTTCAGGATGTGGGATGGTTGGGGTTTGTCTTTTTGCCAGGCTTATGGTGTCTTCCATTTGCAGACTAAGCTGGATGGGCCTTTGGGTCTCTTATTAAGTCTGAATGCTTTATAACTTTATATAGGGTGTACCTAGCAATGAATTCAGCACATTCCTTCGGGATGTGATACTGATGAGATTGTCTATGGTAGCACAATGCGGATCATGGGAGGAGTTTGTAATTTTTGAGTGTGTTATGCAATAGCAAGTGAATGGTGCTAGATAGGCTGGGATATATAGCTCCCTAGGAACTTGAGATAAGAGATTGATTAGGGTGAGAGTATGTACATTTCTAATACCTTTTCTAGATAGGCTTAACCCAGATGGGCCCCTGTGGCTCTTATTAAGCCTTAACACTTTATGACTTTATGACTGTATGACATGTTAAAAGGTATGTGGTTCTCATGATACTCAAATTCAATCTTGGGCACTTTTCAAATAATCTGATGGGCAACATGAACATTGTTTGAGACGGTGTCGTTCATTGTATCACCGTAGCACCTACTGTAGTATTCAGAGTAACGATAAGCGGGCGAGTAGCCAGGATCCTTTCAAAATGAGCCGTGTATGCACTTTTAAGGTCTACCTTGATGGGTTGAGCAACATGTAGCTTGATGGGGTGAATGGGGGCCTTGATGGGGTAGGCTAATAAGCAACATGTAGCTTGATGGGGTGAATGGGGGTCTTGATGGGGTAGGCTAATAAGCAACATGTAGCTCGGGCATGGTAATGTTTCCAGCTACGTTAGGATACCTGGATGGCGTAGCCTCCTAAAACAAACTCAGCGCATTCTAACCACAGGATAATCCAAAGTAATTTTTAGTTTGCCAAAGTATCTGCTGGATTCCTAGACATTTCGAACAGATTTTTCAGCTGCAGCTGAAATTAGACAATGCAAATCATTTTTCTGAAAACATTCTTAACCCAGAAGATTTAACCTTCAAGGTGTCCGAAAACCTAGTTGGCCACCGATAACCTGTTGAGGATGGCAAGACAAGTGCATGAGTTAGTTCAGATATTGTTCTGAGAGAGGAAAAAAGCGCCAATCGTCCTTTTGACAGCCACAGACTCATCCCTGGTTGTCTGTATGATTTTGATAGCTTTGCACTTGCTTTATCCCGGACAGAAGAAGAAAACACGATACCAATAGATATGCCCTGATCACATGTTAATTTCCCTACGGTGGTACACTCGCTTTCGGTGGGATGTTCGGGGTACCCTTAGCATGGCTGGCTCACTAGGAACGTAGGCTGTGACCCTGCACACCAAAAATTACTGGTAGGCTGCGCCGTTTCACAGTTATGAGTTGCGTGACAGTCTACCAGCTTCGCCACCGGCCAGCGTCCGAGCCATAGGATTCGCGCGTGTGGTCGTCACGCGACCATTTGCCCTGCAGCCATGCAGTGGTAAACACGGGTCTTCCCTGTTCCCGCCTTGCATTCCTCTGTCGGCGAAACAACATTAGCAGTTAAACGAGCAGGTTACTGGACTTCTGTCGATAAGCAACAATTGATAGCTGCGGATTTTTTACTCCAGCAACACAGAATGAGCAGGAAAGGTTGGAAAAAGCTCAGTTGCAAAGATGTAGCGAAAGGAGATGAGAGGTTTATGATGTCAATGAAGTATTCTCTGGCCCAAAAATAATAATAGAATGTCCAACATTTATACGTTTTAGAAATGTAGTTCGAACTCTTGCTGGGGTGGCTTTATGAACCAGGATCGAATTGCTAAGAAGAGCTGGTTTCGTGAACCCTGGTCATGATTCCATTAATTACAGTTTTACAGTCTAAATTTGGCAAAGCGCTTCACGTGCCGTCAATACACCGACACGGCGACCCCGGCAGCTCGCTCTCGACCTTATCGTGCCAATTGCCGACTGACCCTCCCAGCCGGGGACTAAAAGCGAGCACGCGAAGCGACTCGAACCCAGCATTGGCAGGACAGCGGAGACGGGTGCACGACAGCGCTCTAGCCAACTAAGCTACCGAGGCGGCAAGTCACAGGGAGGCACTTGCTTGCTTAATTCAGATTCATTGACAAGTCAATTAGTTACTTGATTAAATTGCATCTACTTCATTGATAATCACATCTTTTAGGGCGCCAGTAATGTGCTGCATGATATCATATTATTTATTGCATATGTTGTGCACTGTACTGCAAGCGACATATTCAGAATTCCGTGGGGATAAAGTATTTCGTCACGCTGATACCATCCAACTATTTCACCATTCAAAGATTTTACTTTATATTGCTTCATATCAAGTAAAATATTTATATGGTAAAATAGTTGGATGGTATCAGCGTGAAGAAATACTTTATCCCCACGGAATTCTGAATATGTCGCTTGCAGTACAGTGCACAACATATGAGATGGCTCTGCTAGACACGGTCATCCACGCTACCCTCAAAATCGACCAAGGCGAGATCACTCCACTGGCTACAGCTGACACCTCAAAGGCGTTCGGCAGCGTGGAGCATAGTCGCCTCATGGACAAGCTCGGATGGTACGGCGTCAACTCCGAATGGTTCCGAGCGTGGCTTGAGGGCCGTTCGCAAACAGTGAAGGGTTCTAGCCCTCTGTCGGTAACACATGGTGTGGTGCAGGGCTCGATCTTGGGCCCGGTTATGTTCCTAATATTCTCCAATGACCTCCCACAACATATCCCACACGGCAAGATTGTTATGTATGCCGATGATGTCCAGTTCCTCGACTCCGGGAAGCGAAACGAAATTACAGCTATTAGCCAACGATTGAATGAATCACTGTCAGTCGCGTTTAACTGGTTCATCCAGAATCGACTAAAAGTAAATCCCTCCAAAACTGAGATGGTTGTTCTCCAATCTTCTAGACATACACCTGTGAAATTATCTGTTCGTCTGGGCCAGTTAGAAATAGTACCCACGAAGTCTGTGAAATTACTTGGCGTGAAAATTGACTCACACCTGTCCTGGGATGTGCATGTATCTACTGTTGTGCGTCTGTGTAACTGCATACTCATTGGACTCGCTAGACTGCGTCATAAGTTTTCTCACATTACGAGACGGGTGCTAATTGAGGCACTCGTATTCCCCCACATAAGATACTGTGTGTCTGTCTGGGGAAGCTGTAGCAGAGCCCAGAAACTACGCATTCAAAAATGCATCAACTTTGGTGCAAGGATTGTCGCCGGCTTGCACTACCGGGATCATGTGTCGCCCACGTTGAAAGAACTAGGATGGCTCAAATTCGAGGATTTCATATTCGAGGCAGATGCTCGCTCAGTTTTCAAAATTATGAACGAGTTCACTGGTCCAGAACTCATTCGCGGTCAACTAAACTGTCCCTCAACTGTGTCGCAACGGAGCACCAGGGCCACGGCTAACGGTGAACTCCAGGTACCACGATGCCGCACAGAATTCGCGCGCCGCTCCTTCATACCGAGAGCTTGCCGGACGTGGAACAATCTGCCTCCAGATGTGAGGAACTCAACTGGCTACAATGTTTTCAAACGGAGACTTTCGGCCATGCTGCGCATGTCCGGGCTCTAACCTCCGGCCTCCGGAACATCGCTTACATCAGCACTGTGATGCCACTCGTTGTTATCGTGTATGCTCGTGATGATGGTTTGTGCTGCACATTAGTGCACTTCTGTGACGGAAACTGAAAAACCCTGCTCGGGAGGTTCCGAAATACACTACATTACATTACAATAAATAATATGATATCATGCAACACATTCCTTGCGCCCTAAAACTTGTTATTCTCAATGAAGTAGATGCAATTTAATCAAGTAACTAATTGACTTGTCAATGAATCTGAATTAAGCAAGCAAGTGCCTCCCTGTGACTTGCCGCCTCGGTAGCTTAGTTGGCTAGAGCGCTGTCGTGCACCCGTCTCCGCTGTCCTGGCAATGCTGGGTTCGAGTCGCTTCGCGTGCTCGCTTTTAGTCCCCGGCTGGGAGGGTCAGTTGGCAATTGGCACGGTAAGGTCGAGAGTGAGCTGCCGGGGTCGCCGTGTCGGTGTATTGACGGCACGTGAAGCGCTTTGCCAAATTTATACTGTAAAACTGTAAGTCATGGAATAATGGCCAGGGTTCACGAAACCAGCTCTTCTTAGCGATTCGATCCTGGTTCATAAAGCCACCCCAGCAAGAGTTCGAACTACATTTCTAAAACGTATAAATGTTGAACATTCTATTATTATTTTGGGGCCAGAGAATACCTCATTGACATCATAAACCTCCCATCTCCTTTCGCTACATCTTTACAACTGAGCTTTTTCCAACCTTTCCTGCTCATTCTGTGTTCCTGGAGTCAAAAATCCGCAGCTATCAATTGTTGCTTATCGACAGAAGTCCAGTAACCTGCTCGTTTAACTGCCAATGTTGTTTCGCCGACAGAGGAATGCAAGGCGGGAACAGGGAAGACCCGTGTTTACCACTGCATGGCTGCAGGGCAAATGGTCGCGTGACGACCACACGCGAATCCTATGGCTCGGACGCTGGCCGGTGGCGAAGCTGGTAGACTGTCACGCAACTCATAACTGTGAAACGGCGCAGCCTACCAGTAATTTTTGGTGTGCAGCGTCACAGCCTACGTTCCTAGTGAGCCAGCCATGCTAAGGGTACCCCGAACATCCCACCGAAAGCGAGTGTACCAAGTTTTGTACCTGGCAGCTTCGTTCATGTTGTCAGCTCAGCTATGACGTGTTGGCTCGCAATTGCCCGCCCGCCACTAGGGGATATTATGACATCTTGTAACGCGGCCACAATTTGCGATACAGTTTTTACGTCTGGATGAATGTTGTGTAACAATTGCGCAGTTCTATTCCTACGTTGGGTGTGCAGTGGTGAGCAAAGAAGCACGGCACTGAAGGCCAATGACCAATGACGACAAAATGAGTACAGGTTTGCTTCGCATTGCCTTTGGAGAGGTCAAGGATCTCGTCGGGTCCCACCCCGCACCTATCCAGCCCGCACTAGATGGACTTCCCGAGCAAATGGATCCGCCACGTTCCAGTTTTTGCGGATGAAACATACTGCGGTTTTTGTCTAGCCATCCGCCCTTCTTCACAACACATTTGTGGTCCCAAGATGTCGTTCCCAACTAGAAGACCGTCTCACGGACAGATTCCATGACGCGAAGAGTGGAGTCAGAATCTCGTGAGCAGCCCCCCCCCTCCTCCCTTCTGGGTACGCTGAAGAACCTACCACCTACTGCACTGTGCCGGTTCGTTCATCACGTCAGTGATATCGGCAAAACTAAATGTGACGACTTCTCGGGGGAGGCGCAGGTCACCAGGTCCGGCCGGCAGATCCAGTTTTTGTCTGCGCTCATTTTGCGCCGCTCGATTTGTGCGCCGCGGAGGACTAGATCTGACCGCGACATCTGTAGGATTACACGCAGCTCGTTAAAGCGTACGACGACCGTGACAAGCTGACAGGTGGCGTCTGGGACAGTGACCGTGGAGAAACAGCACTCCGCTTCAAAATGTCAGCGCCGGGAAGAGCCCGGCGTAGCGACGGTTTCGATGCTCGTCGGACACGCAGCGGAACAGAGTAGGTAATGGCCGCCGCTGTTTGTTAGTGTGTTAACTTGTTCGATCATGTGGGGTTAATAAAGAGGCCTCGTACCCAGGCACTATCAAACCCAGGACATCATCGGTCGCGACAAACAGACGTGTCGTCAGCAGGTACCGGGCAGGGAGCAGATGCAAAATGGTGTTGTTTGCCCAAGTAGGTACCAAACTGAAAACAAGCGTCATTGATGTGTAGGGGAGACTGGTGTAACACGCCCCTCTTAAGGATATTTGATCAGTGTGCCTCGGGCATTGAATTTATCTCTATTTTTTCTTTATGAAATGAACTACACATCATTTTTCTTTGTAAATATAGCCACTGAAATGGATTCCCCACCCATTCCTTGACGTGAGAGCGACTTTGCTGGAGTATTGCAAAGGGGCGTCTTACAAACGGGGGTAGGTAAGTTGCCTCCCACCTGGGCGTCTTAGATATCGCTCTTTTATATTTGGAATCCAGTTTATTACTCAAGCTGCAGGCAAAGCGTGGATAAATCTGGTATAGTTTGACAACCACATGTTTGCTTCAATAAGGCTAGAACGGATCCAAGGGGCTGAATGGGCATTTGCCCCTTCCAAAGCCAAATCGGGGGGGTGTTAAACTATGTTTTACCGCTCCTAAACGCCGGCCAAATGTGGAAAATTGCTTTTCATATGCCAAAAAATGAAAACTTTCGGCGATGCGAGGCAGAAACATGGGGTTCCTCATTTTGTTATCAGCGAAATATTAAAATTCCATATACAAATTGCACAAAATCGCAAAATTTTCGCCACTGCGCGGCGAAAATTTTTAAACACCCAAACGGTCCGGCTCGATCTGCCCCTGAATGAGGCAGACACCAACTGGAGGTACACACCATGATACATAATGCAGTATTTATTTAAGTTTCACTTCAGCACTTAAAACTTAAAAGCACGATGAAGCAAAGGAGGGTTGAATCTGTGAAACAATCCGCGAACAATACCTATGATCAAACAAATCATCCAATGAACATTTCAAACATTCAATGAACATTCAAATGAACTGGAAACAAAAGTTAAAAGAGCGAAGGTTTAACATATCTGGGATGACAAAAACCACAAGCATGGCAGACCAGTTGGTCCTAAAAAAATATACCTATCTATGACCAGTGAGAATTTCGAAATGTGTGATGCCGTAACCCAGGCAATGTGGCACAAATCACGTGTGACAAGTTGCAGTGATCCAGTGGTTCTTTCAATGAGCATTGTGCAATGTGAGAAGCCGAACTTAGTTGGGTCGGCAGAAATCACACGTGTAATGCCGTTGACCATCGTTCAGGTCTGTGCACGGCACACAGGCCCACTTCGCACAATCGCCACACTGTACCCATTCCTCACAAGACAGTTTATATTGCATACCGCACACAAAACACGAAGTTTCGTCATCTGACGCTTGTTTCCTCCGGGTGTTTTTCGGAGCTTTCTCACTCTTTTTCGGAGGGGCTTTCTTGCCCTTGGAGAGGCGAGCTTGTTTGGCCAGATTCACTTCTGTCAGATGCTGCTTCATCGGAGATGACGTCAGAACCTCCGACTTCTGTGCACGTCGACTGCGCTTTCTGGTTTCGGCTTTAGGCGATGCACACAGATCATCTAATATCTGACTCACATGAGATGATCCGGGTCGAGATTCAGAAGATGGACCGGGTGCAGCCTCGACACTAGATGGGCCAGGTCCTGTCTCAGCAGAAGATGGGTCAGGCCGAGCCTAAGCACGAGAACGGCCTGGTCTGGACTCAGCAGAAGACGGGTCAGGTCTGGGCTCAGCAGGAGATAGGTCGGACAAAGTCTCATCCGTGAGACTGGTTGAAGGTGCCCTGGCATCTTCTATTGGATCACACTGGATCATAGGACCCTGTGTCTCAGGTCCACCTTCTACGAGGTCTGGCTCCGCGGGGTCCACCATGCTATGTTCAGGCTCCGGTTCATCAGTCAAAAAGGCTGCGGCATAGTCCTCATCGGTGAACTTCTTGTCGTCAAATGGCCAGATTCCACTTGCGTGAAAACCCCCAACGATCTTCTCTGCCGTGGCACACTTTAGGTACGCCGTTGAGAAGATTTGACTCAGTTCGTACTCGGATATCCTTCTGCCTGGGTGTGCCCTCATCCAGTTGTCCGCTGCCACGCTGTATGCTGCTTTGAGGGGCTTGAACCACGATACGTCGAGAGGTTGGAGCTTGTGGGTCGAGTGAGGAGGGAGTGTGATAAGGTCAACTCCATGGTCTCGTGCCAGGTCCACTGCGGCGATGGTCTTGTGGCTGAAATGCCCGTCCAAGATAAAAAAAAAATTTAAAAAAAGAAAAAAAAAAGATGAGCAGATGCCTGTGCTGTTTTGATGGCCGCACGGTCGAAATGAAAAGGTGAAGCCACTTGATAAAACACTCTTCGTCCGTCCATCCCGATTTGGTACACATGCCGATGGCTCCTGGTGGCGCACCATTCATGAGTGACTCGTTCATGCGAATTAGTGGAAATATCATCGCCGGCGGTACAAACTGTCCACCCGCATTCGCGGCACAGATGACCGTGACCGTTTTCCCCTTTTCCGAACTCGTGATCTTCCCTACTTGTTTTTTGCCCTTTGGAGCGATTATATTTCCAGGTTTCTGCACGGTTGAGATACCTGTTTCATCAGCATTCCAACCCTGCAAAGGGCCATAATTGTTCTTGTCAATAAGCTCCTTGTACAGGGCGAAGAAGCGATCCACTTGGGAGCGGTTGAACCCAATCGCGCGCGCCAGGCTCGTTGGCTCCGGCTTTCTGATACCCAAGTCAGGGTGGCGTTTCAGGAAACCCCGAAGCCACTCTTTCCCTGCCATCTGTGTGTACTTGGAGAAGCGGTGAGGGATGCCAAGTTTCTCCGCGAGTCCAAAAGCAATTCTGCGAATGTCGATCGTTGTTAGGCCAAACAGGCACTTTTCCATGTCCCGAATCTTTTCAACGAGAATATCTTCTTGTTCTGCACTGAATTCGCAGTGAAATCTTCCCAGTTGAACTTTTCCAGGCATTCTTACTTTCCCGTCTCGGTGATTCCTCAGCGTTTTCGGCGGCACGCCCCAGCGTTTTGCCGTACTTCGAACCGATCGTCCACTGCGGATGTCCTCGAGTGCCTTCCTGAGATTTTCCTGCCCATATTGACCCCTCTTGCTTGTTCTTTTTCTCGGCATATTCTGAAATAGGCATGCCAGGATTAGGGAAAGCGGGAATCAGGGATTTAGGAAGTCAGTTATCAAGGTCAGCATTGAATTTGAAAATACCTATTGTTGAGATTTTAAAAGTCTTGTTTCGCTGTTAAATATTTAGGGAGGCAGATACATATATGCCCCTATACATATTCTGGGATCAGGTGACCATAATTCAGGTAAGACGCCCCTGGTTGCGTATAACACGCCTAGCGTGGCATGGGGATTTCAAACTTCAGAAATCCCCATGTCTTACACGACATGGGGACAATGTTGCCATTCCTGCAGAATGGCAACATTATTTTTGCGCGCGGATTTTTGAAGTTTGACAATTGTGGCGCATTGCGTCATGATGTTTTATCGCAGAAAACAGACGAGTTTAACTAAAAATACTTACAAAATTACTCCCACATATTTAGTTAAGCATGTACATTGCCGTAAATAGCCCGCTATGATCTAAGAAAACCGGCAAATATATGAAAACTCACCTAAAACGCAGAGCAACCGTTCCTGGCTCGCGAAACTTTAGTCGGCAGCAGAAGAAAGGATGTTCTGCTACCAAATTACTGCTACCAAACAATCTGATGAAGGATTTCTTTTTTAGAGGCCATGGGCGTTTTACCTACCCTGGGCCTTTTACACCGGTCTCCCCTATCTTTCTTTGGTCGTTTGTCTATCGTGGTATAGCGGAAGATATGTCAAATTGGTAAAGCAATAGCGTTAGCGGTTCAGGAATTGTCGCACAAGAACATCATGGGGCAGGGGGAAATTGATCCACCGTTCCCCACCCCACACTGCAAGGGTCAACACGCGAGCCGGAGGGCCTCTCATATACCGTGCACCGGATGAGGAGCGGATTCGCCCCCTTAATATCTCGGAAACTACTGAAGCTGGAAGCACACAATGTGGAAGGTAGATTACGGCTGTAGCGAACTCGCTTCAGTATGTATTTCATGACCCTAGGTTCAAACGAGGTCGAGATCGGCCGCCACACCAAACCGCCGCTCCACTACACTGACAAAACCTTTGTGACCTTGAACGCTCGGCGCCGGGTGGCCGGCCGATCGGTCGACTTTGCACCCCGGCAGTTGATATGCTTACCAAATGATTGCGATTTTTGCCTAGGATGCGCAGATTACTTTTTAACAATGTCACAAGATTTAATTACAATATCTGTATGAGATACAATACCGTGTATATGTCGTCGAAAACAAGACGGTAGGTGGATACTTGCCCTCCCCCTCCGGTGCGAGTCTTAAACGCTACATTGCTTAAATCAACTGTGATTTAAAACGGTAGCAATCCTGAGATTTGATCAACCCAAGGTGCATACCTCAACCCGCGCCGTCTCTGGGGGTTCATATGCGCCCTCCCCCCCCCAGGTTTTCCGCGGATAGTGAAAGAACGGCGCGCGGCAGCGCTCCGAAATTTGGCATACCTTTTCCCACATCAATTTGGCATGTTGTGTCAAGATTTTGGTGTCAGGTCATCTAGGGTCAACGAGTTAGTCAAGGTCAAGTGAGGTCACCTCCAAAAAAGTTCAACCAGTCGTCACGCTTTAACGGATAAAGATATTTTAATGAAACTTTCAGCGTTTGCTTATCCTTAGGGATGAAACAAAACGCACCAGAGGAATGTTTTGTTTTTTCCGTTTTTTATTACTTACTAGTTTTGCATATTTGCCCATTGGAGCTAAAATCGAAGATTCTGGCTAAAGTAAGCATTTTTTATGAGAGCAAGATGACTTCGAACAAGGTTTTTCTGTCCGCTATACCTTTTAAAAAAATTAAAGAAACTTGAAAAGTCAAAATTTTGACATTAAAAAAACAGATTTTTGGGTCGGCACAAATGTTATGACCATGGATGATTTCGCCTTCCGTTTCTGATTCTAAATAATTATTGTTTTATCAAATCTCCTCCAAAATGAACTCCCCAGAGCCAAAACATGATGTAAGTCGTGAAAACCTAGGCCCCCTAGTGACATCACTTTTTGGGGGAGATACAAATTTGGGGGCGGTGTCGGGCCCTACTCGTCGAGCGCTTTCCGATAACATCTATTTCGTTTTCGTACGACGCTTAGTTTGGAGATTAGAGGGGGGGTTTGTATGACACCCCCCGAGACGGGGTGTGAGGATATGACAGGAAAGACGGGGAGGGTTAGAGTACGCTTGTCTCATTATACCCAAGAAGCATGCGATTGGTCAGTCTGGGGGCTTCTCCAAAATGTCGTGCCATTAGTCCTATCGAGAGCCCGCAATGTGTCAACCAGATGAATATACCTATGTCCACACATTAATCATCAGTCTGACCCGACGTTGGCCTCAGTTGACCTGACCTTCAGTCAACGAAATACTCCCTGTGTTCAGTGGCGTAGCCCGAGGTGGGCGAAGGTGGCAGCCCCTCCCCCTGGAGGGTCAGAGTGATCCCTCAAAGTGTCAGTGCAGGGACCCGCAAAGGCCCCCTGGGCCGACATGAAGAGCCCCTGGACAGACGAAGGGGTCCCGGGCTGACGGAAAGGACCCCGGGCCGACGAAGAGGACCCCGAGTCAACGGAGAGTGCTCTCTGGAAGATGTTGCGGGCCCTTTCCTGGCTAATGTGAATGGCTTCTAGGTCGACGGAGGCGTCTCGGTTCGTTGGAAGGATCCCGGGCTGACGGAGAGGACCCCGAGCCAATATAAAGGGCCCGGGACGGACGGTAGGGCCCAAGCTGAAGAAAGGGCCCCTGAGCAGATGGAGAATGCTCAAGCGTTTGAAAATGGGCCTGCGGCTTGCCGGAAGAGGCCCTGGGTCGTCAAAGAGGACCGCTGAGACGGCAGAAGGGGGCCCTAGTTGCCGGAGAGGACCTCGGGCAGTTCGAAAGGGCCCTTCGGCCGACGGATGGGGTTCGAGCCGTACAAGGGGCCCTGACCTGATGGAGGGGACCCAAGTTGTTGAAAGAGGGCTTCCAGTCTAACAGAGGGAGCCTTCGATTGCTAAGGAGGGCTCCTGCGCCGACGGAGAGGATCCATAGCCACGGAAGGACCCCGACCGTCGGGGAGGGCCCAGAGCCGGCATGGAGGGTCCCTGAGCCGACGGAGGGGACCGAAACCGCACAGGTGGCCCCTTGCGTGATAAATGAGGCCCAAGCTTTTGAAAGAGGGGACTCAGGCCTGGCGGAGAGTGTCCTGAGCCGTGCAAGAGGGTCCCTGAGCCCACTCTGGAGGACCCCGGGCGGGACGTGCAGGGCCACTGGGTCGGCTTTGGCCTATGCTGATGGAGAGGGGCTCAGAGCTGGCAGGGGGCCTCAGGCCGATAGAGGCCCCAGAGCTACGGAGACGATTCGGAACGAATTGGAGGGGTCCCGGTGTTACGAAACTGTGTACCATATAACTGCCACGATATTTTACTTGGCGACATAGATTAGCACAAAGACATTGGCTATGGCTCATAGATGCAGCACTTTTAAACGTGTGATGTACAATCTTAAAGTTTGACCTAAGTTCACAAAGCATAGAATTAACCTTGCGCTATTGCTATCCACAGGGTACCGGTGTAGCAGGGTACCGAGTAACATCTCCCTGAATGCATTAATCGGACGGACATTAGCGCCGAATACACTCTCATCGGGCAAGGAAGCAGCACATCCAAGCATGTGACCTTCACGGTCAACGCCTGACCTCAGGCCAAGATAAATTATAACATTACGCCCTATGGGAAAATTGCTTGGTACTGAATATCATCTTCCTGAATACATTTATCGGATGTGTATTAGCGCCCAATAATTTCCCATCGAGCAAGGATGCAGCACATCCAAGCATGTGACCTTCAAGGTCAACATTCGACCTCAGGTATCAGGCCGTCGGCCCACATATATTATTACTGTAAGGAAAAACTTTCGGTACCATTTGCGGGCGCACCTTTGGGACGAATCGCACCAATTTGGTACCGATCGGCGCGTCTCCGGGATGCAGGTGAAAGTTGGGGTTACAAAGTGCTCAAATGTATATTAAGCACGTGGCACGCGATTCAATTTTCTCAAAAACCCCATTGACTTAACGTGGCGATCGCACTTTTCGTCGTCTGTCGGACGGCCCGAATCGCCGGCGCACAGCTCCCCGACCAATGCACCGATCGACACGAACCCAACTCCACGTTGTAGCCCCGTTCGTGCCCTACACGTACGGTGCAAAAATGTTCATCCCACGTGGCACGTGCACACGTGGCGCGAGCGAAAACCAAAGTGGATTTTTTTCGCCGTTTTTCACGATCGCGTCTGCCACCGCCAAACTGTTAGACTTTTGACAGCGGCAATGCTTGTATAACCCGGCTCCACGTATCGGCTACGTTTTCCAAATTGACATGTGGCACCTGCCGTGCAAACTGCACCCGTCAATCGCTGCACAATCACTGCACTCGCACACGCGTGGAATCTGCCGCGATTCCCACGCCATTAACCCCAATTTAAATGCAGATTTTCCACTCGAAGGTTACACACACTTATAGCCGCATCTCTTCTGATGCCTACGGTATCCTGCAATTTTCGCGAACCCAAATACTTTCGCCGTGATCGGCGATGCCCTGAACCATTGTAAAGTGGAATTTTCCGGCGTGAAATTGCGCTTCAACATGGGGAAATTTCGCGTTTTAGGCCGTCCGTTTAGCATCCAGGCAAATTTCGCGGCACCCCGCACGCCCACCCGTGCCCCAATCGCACGGGGGTCACCGCCATTGCACTCCTCGGATAATCCCCTGAGGGATATGCACGGCGAGAAGCCGACACGTGGCCCCAGTTTCGCCTCGCTGCGACAAAAACGACTTTCAAATTGGCACATTAATATTGCTTCCAGGTGGATCCATCACCTCACATTCGACGCCAGCATCGCCAATGCTGTTGTCGTAATCATGCACACCATCAATTCCCCTTTTCCGCCGTCCAAAGTCGCCCAAAGTGTGACTTTCCAATCGGCAATTTTGCGCCCCGTACCCGCAATTCAGGCGGGTCGACTTTTTCAGCGCCGCCCGCGGCCGCCGTCGCGACGTGGTACAGCGCTATACACTTTGAATTGAGGGCTCGGCGATCTAATCCCGGGCGCGGCGACCACAAAAGTTTTCCGCTCTATATTGTCAAAAGCTCGCGAAGCGAGCAGCACAGGTCAGATAAGCTGGCGGTAGCTGGCGCCATCTGACCTAGTGGATTGATGAAATTCAGAAAATGAAAATGATTCAATGAGGTACTTAATGTTGGCTAGGTGAACCAATAAATGTAGACAATCTTGCCACTGATACATGCACAATCGATACAAGAAATAGCACACTGTGTGACCTGACCTCTATCGGTGACGCATGTGTCAGGTAGCACTAAGATCAGCAACGCATTCAGAAACGCATTCACCAATATCCTCTGATGCGTCTTGAAATTTGACACAACCTTCGCAGCCGTCGCTGCACTTATACCACGACACGGTTTTATGCTACGAAGAACTGCAGAGGTCCAATAGATGGTACATGGCCTACAGAGGTCCAATAGATCACGAATTAGGTGTGGTCAAATTACCTGCCGTTAATCATTTGACATGGCATTTAGAAACCATCAATTTAAAAGGTATGCCCACACGAATTTCAGGAGCTTGTTTTTCACGTTAGTCCCTGTAAGAAATTATAATCCAGGTGTTATCCAACCCAGTCTACCTTTTAACATTGCTGCACTTCTAATATTTCGAGACATAATATTGGCGGCCCGTAATTAGTCAGATGCATATGTCAAGCGGCAATTTCAGCAGGACAGGCCCCACACACTTCCTCATGCCACTTTTGCACGCCATTGAAGGCATTAGTAGAAGGGTAGCTACTGGTGCTGATTATGAAAATTTACTGACGGTTTTACTAACCAAGCACATAATTCCCTCATCACGCCGGAACATATGCTCTGAGATAGTGCGATGCGGCGATGTGGCGCATAAAGCGAGCCAATTACACAGTCCAGCTGAGCGGAAAATTCGCTTCCGCAAAAAAGCGGCACCACGAAGGTCGGCGCGGCGTGGGCGGCCGGTGTGCTGGCGCCGCCGCCAATTGGTTCTCTCGCAGTGATAGCGGCTGAGATCGCCGGGACGCCCGCGGCCAGCCTCGACATTGAGACGAAACGGTATACGCCGCGCAGGCAGGGGTGAACGGCCTACCTGCCACTGTATGGTGTCGACCAGACGTCGGCCCAGCGTGGCCGCACGTGGGGCATAAGTGGGGGCACACCGGCCTGCCACAGCGATGACCTTACGGGGACGGGTGGTGGAGTGTGGCCTCACGTGGGGGCACACCGGCCCGCCACAGCAATGTCCTTACGGGGAGGGTCCTTACAGTGTGGCCCACACGTGGGGGAACGTCGGCCCGCCACAGCGATGTCCTTACGGGGAGGGGTGGTACAGTGTAGCCCGCACGTGGGGAACGTCGTCACACCACAGCGATGCCCTTACGGTGAGGGATGGTACAGTGTGGCCCACACGTGGGGGAACGTCGTCCCACCACAGCGATGTCCTTACGGGGAGAGTGGTACAGTGTAGCCCGCACGTGGGGGAACGTCGTCCCACCACAGCGATGTCCTTACAGGGAGGAGTGGTAGAGTGTGGCCGCACGTGGGGGCACACCGGCCCGCCACAGCGATGTCCTTACGGGGAGGGGTCAGTGTGGCCACACATGGGACACGAGCGGGAGCACACCGGCCCGCCACAGTGATGTCCTTACGGGGAGGGGTCAGTGTGGCCACACATGGGACACGAGCGGGAGCACACCGGCCCGCCACAGTGATGTCCTTACAGAGAGGTGGTGGTGGAGTGAGGCCCGCACGTGAGGGAACGTCGTCCCACCACAGTGATGTCCTTACAGAGAGGTGGTGATGGAGTGAGGCCCGCACGTGAGGGAACGTCGACCCACCACAGTGATGTCCTTACAGAGAGGTGGTGGTGGAGTGAGGCCCGCACGTGAGGGAACGTCGTCCCACCACAGTGATGTCCTTACAGAGAGGTGGTGGTGGAGTGAGGCCCGCACGTGAGGGAACGTCGTCCCACCACAGTGATGTCCTTACAGAGAGGTGGTGATGGAGTGAGGCCCGCACGTGAGGGAACGTCGTCCCACCACAGTGATGTCCTTACAGAGAGGTGGTGGTGGAGTGAGGCCCGCACGTGAGGGAACGTCGACC
Organism: Ashinkailepas kermadecensis; assembly: GCA_034440615.1. Classification (NCBI taxonomy): domain Eukaryota; kingdom Metazoa; phylum Arthropoda; class Thecostraca; family Neolepadidae; genus Ashinkailepas; species Ashinkailepas kermadecensis. Next base: position 20,949 of record JAOTOM010001029.1, read on the forward strand.
CACCACAGTGATGTCCTTACGGGGAGGGGCGGCAGATTGGGGCCTGCACGTGGAGGCACGTCATCCCATTGGAGCTCTTATGCGGATGGTCACGTCGGAAGGGATTAGCCGCTCAGCCACGGTCAGCGGCCAATTGTTGCGCCTCACAATTGGCTGAAGAGAAATGGGAGCAGAACGCTAAGCATAGGTGCAAGTTATAAATACCAAGACTGTTGGAGTAATGATGTGGTTCGCACGGCGATTGTGCATATGCACATCATCCAGGATTGCACTGGACTGCACCGGACTGCAAGACTGTTCAGTACAGTCCAGTGCAGTCCAGTGCAGCTGAGTTCCCACTCAAGTTGATCTGCAGCCGGCTACGCCCCTCCCCTTCGGTCGACCATAACTAAAGGTACACCTCTGCCCCACACTGACCCATCTATCCCGCATCGAGACATGTGTCCATTACGGACCCATTTGTCCCCCACAGACCCATCTGTCCATCACGGACGCATCTGTTCCTCAGCGACCCATCAGTACCACATCGATCCATCTTCCCATCGCGGATCCATCTGTCCATCGCAGATCCATCTGCCCATCGCAGATCCATCTGCCCATCGCGGATCCATCTGTCCATCGCAGATCCATCTGCCCATCACGGATCCATCTGCCCATCGCAGATCCATCTGCCCATGATAGATCCATCTGCGCAGATCCATCTGCCCATCACGGATCCATCTGCCCATCGCAGATCCATCTGCCCATCACCGACCCATCTGTCCACCATTGACCCATCTGCCCTACGCTGATCCATCTGTCTCTCACCAGCCATCGTCGCCACCGGCCGTCATCCCTCATGGCCGACCATCGTGCCGAGGTCACTACATCACGTGACAATGGAGTAAGTTCAAATTAAGTCAACAAGGCATGGCAGCACAGTAGACAACAGACAGGGCAAAGACAAACAATACAGCTATTAATATTTTCAAGTGCACTTTGATTATTGCACACGCTGCTCCTCCTGTTCGCTGCTATTGCATTCGAGTAACTCACTCTTGCATCTTGGCGTAGTGATGAGTGAACTGCGATATATCTTATGACTGGGGTAGGCAAGCGCACAAATACAATTTTGCTAAGTGGCGTGTCCAACATTCCACTAGCCCCAGATGGTTATGTAAGGCGGTTTACATTTTTGTCCAAAAGATTGGACGCACAGAAACTGCTTTCGCGCCGCCGCATGGCCGGGCACAAGTGGGGGCACACCGGCCTGCCACAGCGATGTCCTTACGGGGAGGGGTGGTGGAGTGTGGCGTCACGTGGGGGCACACCGGCCCGCCACAGCAATGTCCTTACGGGGAGGGTCCTTACAGTGTGGCCCGCACTTGGGGGAACGGCGTAAACAAACCAGACCCACAGGCGGCTTTGAAGGCCAACGGAGAGGCGGCCGGGCACGTCCCGGACACCTGCGACACGTGGTGAAGGGGGAGTGGACCAGCCCGCGGCGGAAGCGGCAGCAGCAGCCGAACCTTCTGCAACATTCGCAAAGAAAATGGAAGAGAGACAGAGGAAAGTACCCAAAGCCGGAGGCCATGAAGGGAGAGTAAAACTCATGGGCGCGCCACGGTGAAGGGGAGAACAGGACAGAACGGAAAGAGACGCAGGGGAAGGAGACGCGCGGCGGTGGACCCCGGACCAACACACTCGGGGAAGTCCAGCAGTGGCCAGATGGCTGAGTTTTCGGATGGAGGAGAAGAAGAGCTCAGCCGAGGCCACCCGCCACCCACCATCGCCATGTGAGTGCTGCTCGGCGTGATGTAGCCTCACCCTTCATCACCACCGTCCCAGCGTCACCAACCCCACCGGCGCTGGCGTCTTCCGCGTGGGGAGGGGATGTGTGTGTGTTGGTGGCAATTGTGCGTGTGTGTAAATAGAAATAGTTGGTGTCCCAGTGTCCCAGGTGTATTTCAATGTCTCCTTTCTTTTTCTATTTTAGCGTAGGAATAAATGGAAATGTGGATGGTGTTTCATGTGACTAGAGTTGGAGTCCCCTGGACTCCAAATACATACCTTGATGGAAAGGATATTGATGCAAAATTTCCTGTAAAAAATATGTCATTGATTTAAATCTCAGTCTTTGTCTCTTGATTTCAGTATAAATATCTGTCTGTTTCTTGCACGGTCCCTCTTTTCACTCGGGCGAATTTACGGAGATAGGGGATGGACGAGAGAAGAGATTGACGACCCACGCAGATCGAGCGAGAGAGACAGTCTGCCAGCTGCCCTCCTATGGGCGATATGTCCTCGGGCGTCGACTGTGAGGGGCCTTTGGCCCCCTCTTCCTCAAGGGGGGGCACGACGAAAGGACGCAATGACGAAACTCTCCTGATTGTTACTCATGGGCACTATTCAAGTGGTAACTGCTAACTGGGCTCAGGTATCTCTTGACCGCAAAATCCCGCTGGCCTTTGTAGCCCAAGGGCGCAGATGAGGGGGCGAGCATAGTATGCATGTGGGAGGGCCCGTTAGAGGGGGCCCCACATTGCGTTCGCCGGAAGTTCGGCGCCGGACATACATAGGCAACATAGGCAAAACCCCGGATACATAGGCAAAACACTGCCGGGTAATGTGTCCGCCTCCGTTCGCTGTACGTGGGCACGGATGGTACAGATGATCGGGGGATGCACGGACTGGTTTGGCATGCCGTAAGTCCCGGGGCTGAAAGGGTAGGGCCGGCTAGGGTATAACGACGACCAGGGGACGTACCCAACGTGGTAGGGATCCGTGCCCACCCGTGGGATACGTGACGCTGGTCGCACGTCTTCAACGTGTAAGGCCAGGCATGGCGTCGATTGGGTAAGGTTAGGTAAGTTGGCCATTGATACCTGAGTTCAGTTATAAGACAGCACAGAAGCCCAGGGAAGTTGCACCACCCAGTGTTGCAAAGCCTTAAGGCAGTAACGTCAATATATACAAATTATGCAATCAGGAGAGTCGCGTCAGCCGTTTGCAAGTAGGCCTCGGAGCGGGTAATTAATATGCATTCGGGACAAACCAAGTCCCCAGTGAAAGGGAGTACGACTCGCTAAATGCTTGCATAACACTGGAGGGGAAAATTGTGGGCGAACTCGTTTTCGTATTATTAGGGACCGAATGATCGTGGGGAATGAAAGGAGCGAGTGACTGTTGCATACATGTTTAATGGGGTAGTTTTAAGGACCAGTGGAATTGGTTCGATTTCAACGCAAGTATTCACCTGTCAGAAACCTGACTGCCAAAATTTTACTGGATGTTACCCGGGCCCTGCCTGCATCTGGCTGCCCCGAGAACGTCGATGCTGTGTGTGTGCGGGGGGGGTGAGTGGATGGTGGATGTGTTGTTGTCTGGGGGTACACGGGTGGGTCCTGTAAATGGACGAGTGCCGGCGGCGGTGGCAGTACCCAGGTCGTGTACCTCTATCATGGCCATCCATCAGTGTCACGTTACACCCGAAGCCCACAACCCCTCCTCGCTACATGACCAGCCGGGCGCACTCACGGGCGTATGTGGTGTGGATAGGAGCCTGGCCTCGCTATATAAATTCGTGTAGTGGTGGCGACGGGCCGCAGCAAGGTTGGAAGGATGTCGGAGCGGTTGCAGAAGCGGTGGGCGAGGGGACACACGGCACCAACCACCCAGCCGGCCCGCCGGCGGCGGCCGGACGCAGTCGCCCGCACAGCGACCCACCCACCCGGCAGTGCCGCCAGTGCCCCCAGAGCCCGCTCCGACACCGCCCAGACCGACGTGGCCCGGACCCCCCTACAGTTACACACGAGCCCCAGATGGTTACACACGATATTACACGAACCCCAGATGGTACAGGCATCCAAATGATACAGGCATATGAAGCATCAGATGCTTCTAAAAGGATATAAATGACTCTCCCAAAGGTTCAAGCTGTTCTTGGAGAGACCTGCAGGTACCTTCAAGGACACTCCTTGCCTTTTTTTCCACTGCGAGGATACTCGACTTACTGGGGGAAGGGAGGAGAGGGGTGACGTGGCACGGGCCCATGTGTCTCACTGAGTGTGCTGACGGGAAGGAAGGACTGCACAGCTTGTGAGCATGAGTACCTATTGCGTATAGCGTAACGTTTACGACAAGCACAAAGAGAAAAGAACCTCTCTCAGTTCCCATGATGACGTTTCGTGCACACCTCTGATGTACAACATCACGTAAATGTAACTGTCCTTGGCGCACCCAGGAACCGAACGTGTTTGTGGAGCAAGCCTATTGTGTCAACCGATGCGGGTGCGTAGAACAAGCCTACACGTATTGTGTCAACCGATGCGGGTGTGTGGAACAAGCCTATTGTGCCAACCGATGCGGGTGTGTGGAGCAAGCCTATTGTGTCAACCGATGCGGTGCGTAGAACAAGCAACAAGCCTATTGTGCCAACCGATGCGGGTGTGTGGAGCAAGCCTATTGTGCCAACCAATGCGGGTGTGTGGAGCAAGCCTATTGTGTCAACCGATGCGGATGTGTGGAGCAAGCCTATTGTGCCAACCGATGCGGGTGTGTGGAACAAGCCTATTGTGTCAACCGATGCGGGTATGTGGAGCAAGCCTATTGTGTCAGCCGATGCGGGTGTGTGGAGCAAGCCTATTGTGCCAACCGATGCGGGTGTGTGGAGCAAGCCTATTGTGTCAACCGATGCGGGTGTGTGGAGCAAGCCTGTTGTGTCAACCGATGCGGGTGTGTGGAGCAAGCCTATTGTGTCAACCAATGCGGGTGTGTGGAGCAAGCCTATTGTGTCAACCGATGCGGGTGTGTGGAGCAAGCCTATTGTGTCAACCGATGCGGGTGTGTGGAGCAAGCCTTTTGTGCCAACCGATGCGGGTGCGGTGTAGATTGGAGCGTAATGCTTTGATTTAGTGTTTTCATGAAACCAAACCTCTGTGTCGTGAATCTGATGTGTAATTTTCCCAGATCGACTTGGGTGTGGATACACATCGCGGGTTTTCGTATGTTATACTACTTCCTATTTAAAGCTTAATTTTGGGCAGTTCATTTTTAATACATTCAGTATCGTAAAAGCCAGGGTTTCCGTACGGAGAGAACATCATGCACGTTTCCCAAATCCCAAGAGGACAACAACTTGAGTGCAATTTGCATGATAAAAGAGATACATGTGCTGCTAACAATTGTCTCTGACATCCAACGGATAAATTTCAGCTCCGAATCGCACTTTGCCTGCTTGCCTATTCGAAACACAACTTGGCAAAAGACGAATAGTGGACAATAGGTATATTCGTGTAATTTTGCCGGTGTAAAAGCAGGTTTTTTTTGGTGCATACATTTTGATTGTAAATGCAAATGCATCCACGAACATGCCATTGCCAGGCCACACTCTTGGAAAGAACCCAACATTCAACGTACTGTAAAAATACGGCAGTCCGTAAGCACAGCCGCACCAATTACAACAAGTACCAAGTACTGCAGCATTGGTTCCAGGTATTTGGCAGAAACGATTGCCGCAAATGGCTTAACCACATTTTGGTTTATCACCATGGCTATTCCATCTGTACATAGGTGGAATTTAACTGTACGCTGGGGTACACGTGCATATCCTACTTATGGATGTTCATTCCAAGCAGTTTTTAATTGCAACGTTAAGTCGGTAACGGTGCAATGTGAACCCCAATCGCGGTAATTGCATCGCAAAAAACAATGATGTTTGTGCATCCTGAGCAATTTTTTCATCAGTTTTAACCCTTTTGGAGTCCACAGCGTCGACCCTTCATTCGTGGTGTGGTGCAATAGATGATGCCGCCCAATGACAGGCCAGGGCGCTGGCCCGGTGGGCCAACGCCTCGCCCCCCCCGAGTGTCTGGGACCTTCTCGCGCGCGCGGCTCGGCCCAGGCGGGTCTGGTCGGTCGGCGAGGTGAGACGGAGTTGTGTTGTCGAGGCTAGCCAGATATAGCTCTGGGATGAGGTGCGGACGTCGGGACGGTTCGTGTCATAACTGTTGAAGTTGTTCCTCATGTGTTCACCGTATTGGTTGGCTATCAGCCCGATCGATATAACGGCACGTAACGGCTGTTGGACTTGATAACTTGGTGGCTTCTGCGAAGCCATTGGATTTACGAACCAGTTATCGTACAAGCGAGGCAAACCCTAGACTATCACGGCTAGGCGACACGAATTTGCCTGCAGATACAGTGATATGGATCTCTACAGAGAGAGAGAGAGAGAGAGAGAGAGAGAGAGAGAGAGAGAGAGAGAGAGAGAGAGAGAGAGAGAGAGAGAGAGAGAGAGAGAGAGAGAGAGAGAGAGAGAGAGAGAGAGAGAGAGAGAGAGACAGAGACAGAGAGACAGAGAGACAGAGAGACAGAGAGAGAAAGAGAGAGAGAGAGAGAATATACAACTGAGTAAATCTCATCAAGCACTATATAAAGTCGAAAAGTTCGATTTTTTTCCTCAGATATTTCCACCTTTAGATAGCCATGTAAAAAATGTCACTATTAGTATATAATGCGCACAACTTTTTTGTTTACCAACGTACATGCTTGAAGTTTTAAGTTGCATCTACGTTCCCGACATATACATAACTGTGTACGTTCCCGATACATACATAACTATGTACGTTCCCGACACATACATAACTATGTACGTTCCCGACACATATGTAGACGGGTGACGTCATGGTCCGTCATGGTGCCTTCCGATTGGCTTGTTGCTTTCGCGCCGAAATACCCCCGGCCGCGGCAGTGTGACAATAAAGCTGGCCGCGGGCGGACGTGCGGTCCGCCCGTGCGGGTTGGACTGAAAGCTGTCAAGCGTGTTTGCGGTTCGGACCCGGCGACTGCATTGTTCGGACTCAGCGACTACGTTGGTGGCAGCGGTGGGATTGACAGCTTTCGGATCGTCTGACTCGCACGACGGAAGCCAGATGACTCGATTGAGTGTTGTGGCGGACTGCGAACTGAGGAGCGGAGGATTCGCGTCGTCGGAATCCTGTCGTAACGGTGTGTAGTGACTTATGATTTGGCTCGGTGTGACGCGTGAGTGCAGCCACTTACACAGAAGGATTGCGTATAAGTGATGAGTTTGGGGGTCGCGAGCAAGATGTACGGCGATTGCAAGATGGCGGCCCTGCCAGATACAGGTTCTGGTGAGAGTGCTGTTGTCGCCTAGCAACGGCAGACTAGCAGGCGCCTCCAATACTCGTCCGCGCGCCAGTTGAACTCGTCTGCGGGCCAGCTGATTGAGATGACGTAACGACTCCGCGTAGCAACGTGGCATCTCGAGGACACGGCTAAGGCCCTACGCAGAAGGACTGACTCGCAACTCCTGCGTGCGATTCTCAGCGTCGGAACCGTGAGTGCCTTGTCAAGGCGAGTACTTTTGAGGATGCAGTGACAAACGTACGTCACGTGTGCAGTGCCGCTCGGCACGTAATGCAGCCGGTGCGCCAGATGGCTGCAGGGGGGGGGGGCAGCCTGAAGCGTCAGCTGTTGCTCGGTTAGAGAAGAGGATAGCCGAACTAGAGCTCCGAGTCCGGACTGGACTCAGGTGTAGTGGACCTGTGCGTAGGCCACAAGTGTTACGCCTGTGGCCAGCCTGGTCAAATGAGGTATAACTGTGACAAGCGAGATGTTAAGGTGCCCGAAGTGCGGCTGCCAGGGATGCAGTGCCTGGATGTGCAGCTGGCGTAACAGACACGCCAGCAGGACGTGGCTTGAGTGTGGATGACGAGAGGCAGGGCGTCGGTGAGGCGCTCGCCCCGGTGTCCGGGGCTGGGTCACCCGCACCACCCGTTCGATGTGGCATATTCCGACCTGGCGTGCTGGAATCTGGAGGCGAAGGGGGTTCACATCCTTCCTCCGGAAGCACCGCTCTCGGAACTCGCGTCGTTGGGGAACGTGAGGATCTCGGCGCGGATGCGTTAGCGGCTGGTGGTGCCGACAGTAACAGGGGCGATATGGGTCCCACCCAAGCAACTTCCGTTCTGAGGGAAGAAGGGGATGGGTGCCCCGCTGTCAGGAGAGAATCGGCGTTGACGGGCACTGCGGTTAGCTTAGGAATAGAAAGCCCTGATGTTGTCCCATCCGTGGAGGGAGTGAGGTCAGAGACAGGTGACCCCGGGCCTGGACTTCCCCCGAGTGTACCGCCAACTGTGTTGCGACCATCGAGTCGGGTTAAGCGAGCTCCTGGTTGGGTGTTGTTAGAATAGTCGTTAGTTACTAGTGTACGAATTGTTGTTAGAACAGTCGCTGGTTACAGTGTAACACGTGTGTGATGTGAGCACCTGGTTGCGCGATGTTAGATTAAGATGCTAGTGTACGAATTGTGGTTAGAACAGCCGCTGGTTAGTGTAAAACGTGTGATGTGAGCACCTGGTTGCGCGATGTTAGAATAAGATGCTAGTGTACCAATTGTTATAACTAGCGTTGGGCGGAAAATGAGGATCCCGCCGGGGATGCGTTAGTGGATGGGCGGTTTGTTTCGGGTCTACACCACATTGTGAAACTGTGTAATGTCTGTGCGGATTGTGGAACGCTTGTTGGGGCGCTTATGGCGAGTGCTAGATGCCTTGTGCTGAAATCTAGTGCGTACCCTATTAAGACTTGCGACGGTCTTGCGCAGTCGTGACATCAGTCTTTGTGTTGCGGATAAACCCGTTGCCATACTGCTGACGACCACTTGTGGCGATAGTTCGAACAGCGTGGCGATACATCGTGTGCATTTCGCTCCGGTGTCATGTCTTGGTCGTGAGTGTTGGGTGCGTGGGCACTCCCTTTTTCAAGGTTTATAGAGTGTAGACGGGTGACGTCATGATCCCGCGCGTCGCCAAGGCGACGCGTGCCTTCCGATTGGCTTGTTGCTTTCGCGCCGAAAGATCCCCGGCCGCGGCAGTGTGAGAATAAAGCTGGCCGCGGGCGGACGTGCGGTCCGCCCGTGCGGGTTGGACTGAAAGCTGTCAAGCGTGTTTGCGGTTCGGACCCGGCGACTGCATTGTTCGGACTCAGCGACTACACATACATCCGACTGATACGTATTGTGCTAGGACAGAAATCAGTGGACACAGCAACTGGCCGGCGGCGCAACAACTGGAGCGAAGTGAGGAGGATAGTATCACGAGGTGCTCTCGATGACGGAGTAACACATCACGGTGGAGGGTCACCGCGAGGGGGGTCATTACAAGGTGGGGCATGTCACGAGGACGACCATGTAACCAGGTAAAGGTATCGCCGGGGAGCATGCGACAAGGACGAACATGGAAGTGGTCACAACTCATCTCATTGCATTTCTGGCACAAATTAGTACGGTATTTAATGATGAACAAGATGAACATGACGAAGTTCATCTTGAATTTTCATCAGGAATTTTCATCAGTTCATCAGGAAATTGAATTGACACCAAGTATCACAGAGACGAGACGAGCCAGCTGTATTCAAAATTCAATCTGGGATCAACATCATAGCACATACCGGAGATCCAATCAACTGCACAAGAAGAGTTTCTGATTAGAAGATGCACGTGGATGGACAAATATCACGGAAGTAGGACAAGACAGACTCAGAAGGTCAGCATGCGCATCACAGCAACTCTAAGTAAAAAAAAACGCTTAGAGATAAATGGACGAAAATCATGTTAGCCATGTTCAGATTTAGGGAACGAAAGGGTAAACAATACGGAAAATACCCGAAACGCTATGGGCGTAGAATGACCGAAGTGACCGACGGGTCCTAAAGCACCAAACTACCACCACCACCACCCGCCACGTTTAAGATCCATCTTCGACAGAGATGGCAATTATTGACAACAAGAAAACAACATCACAGGAACCACGTCATGAGGACCAAGTCAGGCGAACCACTGAGCCACTAGGGCCAAGTCATCAAGAAGAAGACGACTAGGCCAAGTCATCAAGACGAAGCCACTAGGGCCACTAGGGCCAAGTCATCAAGAAGAAGACGACGCCACAAGGACCAGCAGGACTGTACCAGGAGATGCAGACATCAGAACGGGTGGGGAATCACGAACCCTAGAAGAAGGTGACGCCGCAAGGAGCAGCAGGACTACACCAGGAGATGCAGACATCAGGACGGGCGATGAATCACGAGCCCTAGAAGAAGACGACGCCACAAGGAGCAACACGTCGCGAGGACCGTGCCAGGAGATGCAGACATCAGGACGGGCGGGGAATCACGAGTCCTAGAAGAAGACGACGCCGCAAGGAGCAGCAGAACTACACCAGGAGATGCAGACATCAGGACGGGCGGAGAATCACGAGCCCTAGATGAAGCCGAGGACCACGTCACGACCAGACCACGCAGCCTATGGAGCCCACTCACCAGTGTGGCGGCGCACATCAGGACGGCGGCGGCCCGGACGCACATGGCGGCACGCTGTCTTCTCGCGGCGCAGGTGCAGCGCCAACTGAACAGAACTGACGCCTCTGGAGGACGAACCGCCGCCGCCGCCGCCGCCGCCGCCGCCGCCGCCGCCGCCGCCGCAGCCGGGGATAATGACCGACAGTGCCGGCAGCACATTCCGGCGGCGGCCGACCGCGCTGGAGACACGTTGTCAGGAAATTGTCTCGGGAGACGAGCAGATCACTGGGACAGTCAGGGCTCACATTCCGGCGGCGGCCGACCGCGCTGGAGACACGTCGTCAGGGGATTGTCTCGGGAGACGACCAGGGGATCACTGGGACAGTCAGGGCTCACATTCACCGGAGACGGCCCGCGATCATTGGAGACGGTCGGGGATCAGACAGAAAGGAACACGCTGTCGCCGATGAACACACCACATACGTGATACGATGCGCCCGATGAGTCACTAAATGTTCAGAGAAAACCATTTCATTACATTGCCTTGCATTACATCTTAAGTGATGACATTGTATGCCAGATGGATCGGATTGTCTGAGGATCGCAATTGATATGTATTTCGGCTGGACGTAGTCGCGCTCGTTATCGGACGAATATCCGCATGGGACGAATATCCGCATCTTACGGCAAAGCTTCGCAAGCAAAACATCGTAGGGCATCGGTTCGCCGGGAATAAAACTCGGCGCAGGGAAAAACTCGCAATGCCAAAAGTTAACATGGAAAAGATCGTTTGTGAATGAAAATGTTATGTGGAAAACACTTGCAAAGGCAAAGTTCCTATGCCAAAAATTTGCATTGGAAAACGTTCGTAGGAGGAAAATGCTCGTGGTGGCAATGGTTCGTATAGAAAGGGTTCATACGCGGGAAAATGTCGTCATGGCAAAGGTTCCAATGGAAAATGCTCATGCGTGGAACAATTGCAATATCAAAAGTTCGAAAGGAAAATGTTTGAGTTGAAAAGTTCGTAATTCCAATGCCTTGTGTGGAAAAAGACACATATGCCAAAACTCTTCCGATCCTGTTCGAAGGTTTTTCTTTTGGTATCCCTTGATAAGTAACCTCACAGTGCTGAAATTACACCTGTACAAATCGATTAGAAACGAAAAAGTTGAAATTTTTAGGCATTCCAGTTAATAACGCGCGGTCGCCAAAACGCCAACGTTCGTACACATGTACACCCGCCTTGCACATTCGGCGCACTCCCCAACACCAATTCGCCAACGAAAAGTCGCGGGTCCCGGTGCGACTTTTCGGGCCCAGGTGCATGATTCCGGGTGGACCCGACGCCAGTTTTCTGGGCTCGACTGGGCTTATTTTATGGTAACTTCTTCTGATTTTTTATAGTCCGAGTCCCAATCTGAATTTTCGGGTCCCCGGCGCCATATTTCAGTCTCCCGCTGCGATTTTTTTTCCAGCTCCGGTACGTTTTTTTCGGGTCCGTACGATATTTTTGAATGCATCTGGTGATATCTTTGGGGCTCCGCCGGATCGGTTTTTCTTGCTCCGACATATATTTTTTCGGTATCTTTCCCTATTTTGGAGGACTCTGGCTTGATTTGTGTCGAGTCCCTATACGATTGTTTGGGGCTAAGCCGGCTTATTTGGGGCGATCGACGCCAACTTTTGGGAGCACTTTGGGGATTTTCTGATGCCTTGACCAGACATTTTGGGACTACCGACAGGAATTTTGGATCCCAAGCGCGATATTTGGGGGGGGGGAGTTCGGGGCTGGTCCGCGAGACGCGTTGTACTTAGCTGGGCCCTAACGCCATTTCCGCGGGCCCGGAGTAAGTTTCCTGGCCCGGTGCGACTTTTTTGTGTACCCTGCATTTATTCAGAGCCCCCTATGCGAATCCTGTGAGCTCCGGCGTTAATTTATGGGGCCCCAGAGCGATATTTTGGAACCCCGGTGCGATTCTTGGGGGCCCACCCCTTCAGGAGGGTGGAATTCGCCTCTTTGGTACGCCACTGGGGCTGTTCAACTAGTTTTTTTTTGCAGCCGATGGTACTCTTCAGAGTAGTAAGGTCCTTCGGATAACTTTCTTTCGGGGCCTGTTCTGAATTCGCCAGTGCTCGGGCCGATTCGATGTAGTCCCATTGTGATTTTTTGGTGTCGAGTTCTATTTTCTGCAAGCCACCTGCGCGATATTGTTGTGCCCCGGTACGATTCTTCTGGCTCCCGGTGTTTTTTTATTCGGTGCCCCAACATGCTTCTTTTCCGGGGCCTGACGCGTTTGTTTGGGGTCTTTGACGTAATTTGTGTGGCATTCCGTGTAGGCATTGATTTTTGGGAAGCCAGCTGCGACTTGTGGGGCTCCGGCGCGACTTTTTGGGCCCTCAGTGTAATTTTCAAGGGCAGCTACCAGACTTCTTGGGTCTAGGTGCGACTTTTGGGCCCCGTCGTCATTTGTTGGGATCCCTGGCGCGATTTTTGGTGGCCTGTACACATTTTAGGGGGCTCAACACGTTTCGGGGGGCGATTGGAACGATTGTTGGTACCCAGAATGATGTACCATGTCCGGGCTGAATTTGTTTTCGTTGCCCTGGCTTCATTTTCTGGGTGATCACGCTGAAACTTCTGGGGCCCCGGTGCGACCTGTAGAGCCTCTAGCGTGATTTGCAGGGATTTTTTAGTACTCCCAGGCTCACAGTGATCTTCTGGGGCCCCAGTCCGACCTTTTGGTGTCCCCGTCGTGATTTTCATGAACCCGGCGAGGTTTTTTTGGGACCTAGCGTGATTTTCAGGGTGCCCAGGCGCGAACTTTTGAGGTCTCTAGCGTGATTTCCAGGGACCCGGTCAAATTTCTGGGGACCCTGGTCCAACCTTTTAGGCCAAAGCGTCATTTTCAGCGGCCCCGGCGAGACTTCTTGGGCCCCAGCGTGATTTCCAGGGGAACCGGCCCGACCTTTTTAGTCCCCAGCGTGATTTCTTGCGGCCCGACGTGACTTTACGGGGTCCCGGTGGAAATATTTGTTGGGCCCAGTGGCGTTTTCAGGGGCCCTGGTTCCATTTTTTTTTAGCCATCAGCGTCATTTTGATGGGCTCCCAAACGATTTTTGGGGCCCCTACGTGATTTTCAGGGGTCTTGGCGCAATTTTGCCTTGCACCAGCGTCATCTTCAGGGGTCCTGCGCGACTTTTTGTGGCCCCCAATGTGACTAGTCTGGACCCCGGTGCGATTTTTAGGGCCCAACGTAATCTCCAGGGCCACTGTGCGAATTCCCCCCCAATGTTATTCTTAGGGGGCTCGGTGCGATTTTTGGGAGCCCAGCGTTATTTTGAGGGGGCCACTGCGATACTTTTTGGATCCCCAATGAGATTTTTAGGGCCCCTGGTGCGATTGTTGGGCCACAGCGGGATTTGTATGAAGCCTGACGTAATTCTTCTGAACCCCGGAGCGATTCTTGGAGGCCCCACAACCTCTAGGGAGGAGGGACTGCCCCAGTTTGTCATCGGTTCCAACACATTTCCAGATGCAAACATTGAAAAACCGGCGCGGCAGTCGCCAATGCTGGAGTCGATGCAGACTCACCAATCGACGAGTCACGAAAAAGGCACATTCAGGTGCAGAAGCGACCCATTATAAGTTTGTGAATGTCCATACCCACGGCAAGAGGACCGCAGTAAAGGTAAACCAACGTGGAGCGACAGGACCCACGGACGCAGCGCAGCCAGCGCCCTCTTCCTCCCGGTCCTAATCTATTTAAGATATGGAGTATGGAAAACCATGCTCTTGAAGACACTATGATAAACATAGTTCTATATAACCAATCATTTGATGAACACTCAGAAGCAAATAGCTAACTCTCAAGTGACACATAATCATTATGCACAGTGTACTCAGTTGGCGTTTTCATGCCAAGCAGAAGATTGGAAGTCACATCTACACCCGGCCGTGAATGCGATTCTTTTTGTTGTGTAGGTGATTCCCTTTCGTTTTTCCTGGGCCGTGTAGGTGACTGGATGTCACACCTACACGGTCCGTCAGGCAAGCGCCAGCCACCGAGCATGGGCGACCTCCGCCCGAGCAAGCGCTCCACCAGCAAGTAGTACAGGGCGCCGCCAGGTGGTAGCCCCGTCCACATCCAGATGGCAGGCCGATCCACTACCAGACGACCTAGACAAGAATGAGCATCATCTAGTTGGTCCCCTCGGGCAGACTGGTGAGGAAGAGGATCTGGTTGGGCGACCGTTCTAGCACCACCATCGACTGATGCACCAGCGGCACCAGCACTGCTCCGCTGCGTTCTGCTGTCGTGGTGCTGTTGTGGTGGTGCTGTGCTGTGGTGTGCTGCGGTAACGAGTTCTAAACTGGACGCAAAATGAGGTACTGATAGAAAGCGGCGTTGCGAACTATTGACCCGTAGACAGCCTCATTATGTTGTTCACAAAATACGTCCATTACTGAAAAACTAGCCTTGAGCACAAGGATAAGGATAAAGGAGAGTGAAGCTCGGATGAGCGGAGCTGCACTAGTCCGGAAAGCCAGTACTATAGGTGGAGAGGGCTGCGGTACTGAACAAGCCGCGATGCTTGCTCGCGGCTACACTCGCGTGGCAGTTGGCAATTTACCATTGCTCAAGAAAGTCAGAGGTGATGTCATCTGGGGGGGGGGTCAAGGGATGCATGACACCCGCCCGTGGACTTCATCGGTGATGAGTCATCTATAGTGCAGTGGATAGATCCTTGGACATTTATGTGGAACGCGATGGTGAAGCTCGATTCCTGGCTAGGGGGTATTTTTAATGAAGTTTTTTTTAAATACTACTGCAGATATTAATTTCCTATGTATCGTTCCAAGTTCTGCGCCGAGTTTCATCATGCAAAAACATACACCATATTTCTTGATCCCTTGCTGCTTAGCATGAATAGTATTGTACTCTTTAATTTTCCACGTGAAGAAATAATAAATACGTTTCGACAAAGCTAGAACGCTAAACAGAACCACTGCTTGAAGTTTGATACAAACATAATAAGCAAGTGGCTTGTGGTAGTGCGCTACTAAACAACCGGAAGACGATACCTCTAGACCCGACGAAATCCAGTCACAATAACCCGGCTGGAATTCCACTCAATTCCGACACGCACTCCCACGTCTGCATCCAAACTCAGCAATACACGATGGACACGCACGTGTATTCCTCGTCGCTGCACGGTGCGGTGACTGACGGCCTGACGCCGACCTATCAGCTCAGACAGAGGCGGCTGCTGTGACTGGCAGCACAATGAGCCGAGCCACCTGCAGCAGTCAGACGGCCGACCAGGTGAACACCTGGTGCGCGCGTGCGATGAGCGGAACGGGATCCGGATGAGACGATGCGCAGCCCCGCCGACGGCTGCCTCACTTCTTGGCGAAGGCGATCTTCATGGCGTGCGAGTGGGTGATCTTGAAGCCCTGCAGGGCGTTCTTGGCGGCGGTAGCCTGCATCTCGTTCTCGAACTCGACGAACGCGATGTCGTGCCGGCCAGGCACCAGGCGCACCTCCTTGAAGCCGGGGAACCTGCGGCGACGGGGGTGGCGGGACACCGGTCAGGGGAGCATCGACGGGCGCCAGCCGCAGGAGATCGGCGCCGCCGACTTCCCGACACTAGCCAAGCAACCGGTGAATCGTAAGAGCACACGGACAGAACAGAAGTTGGCCGCCAACAGGCCGAACAGTGACCAAATCCACTGGAGGAATGACGAAACTGATGTATGATGACCGCATGGAAGTGCCGTGTGGGTCAACGAGCATGACAATATATATTGCTCACCACGAGACCTTAGTGTGCAATGCTTACAGAGGAATTAATAACAGTGCATGCAAAAAAAACATGCAAAACTATCATGGTTGCAGTGTTCTGTTTGCATGCAGGACATAATTCACATGGCTCATTATGAGCGTATACAATTAACCATTGGTGTTCTCGGGAATCAATATCGGGATGAGCAAGCGAGTTAACATACAAAAGGTGAATGCAAAAACAAAGTGAATATATAGACTATTTCAAGATCAAACTTATCAATAGACGAATGGATGAAGGCCAATGGACAAGCAAATGGGAGGATGTCTGGAGGCAGTCACGTCTTGTCTGGAGCCAGTTGTCAAGCCAACTGGCTCCAAACAAGACGTGGATGAATCTGCTGACAACTCTCGTCACCAGACCTGCTACTAATCCGGTCAGCAGAGCACGCAGCACGACTACACTGCGGCGAAAAATTGCCAACAACAGCAAACTGCAGCGAGGTCAGGGGCAGTGCCCCTTGGAAACATATCAACGGGCCAACGTCAAGGGAGAGAGCGAGCCCCGAGTCTCCTGACGCATTCAGTTTCAAATGGCAAATCAATTCGTCAACCCGGCACACCCAACGCGGCTACGGGCAGGCACTTTTTCGCCCCGGCCCTCCCAGAGCCCGCAACAACCCCAGCCAACCCGGACGCTTACTGATTGAACAGCATCTGCAGCATCATCTCGTTGGTCTCCTCTGGCAGACTGGTGAGGAAGAGGATCTGGTTGGGCGGCTGTTCTGGCACCACCACCGGCTGCTGCACCAGCGGCGCCAGCGGCGCCACCGGCACCGGCCGCGGCGCCGCGCGCGCCACCGGAGCTGGTGCCGGCGCCGGCACCGGCGCGGCCGCGCGCTTCTTCTGCTTCTTGGTGAGCGGCTCCTTGCGTTTGGGCCGCTCCACGTAGGTGCCCTTCAGCTTGGCGACGGCGTCCGACTCGGACTTGCAGTACTGGATCCGCTGCGGGAGGCGCGTCTCGTGAGGTCAGCAGGCAGGCGGGTGGCTGCGGCTGCGCTCTGCTGTGGTATCGTCACCGTAGCGACCTGACAATGGCTGCGGTCAGCGCAGCGGCATCCTTGTACCGGCATAACAGCGACACGCAGCGCTGTGATAACAGCAACATCCGAGCTTTATCTGTGTGATGGTTAATAATGTCTGAGCAACTTTACAATAAAGGTGCCGTGGAGAGCGCACAGAACACAGCTTCGCACTAAACCTGCCGCGAATTCCGTACAACAGTCAATTGTGTTGTGTGCATCGATATTTTTGCTTCTGAAATCCACTTCTAAGTCAAAGAGCAAGGCAAAATAGCACGGTGTTGAGGTCATTAAGAACGCAAAACAAATCACCGGAAGCATGTTCCTGTGCGTTCACCATACGGTATGACAAGCGACGTTAACAATCTTACTGAGTATCATTTACGTCAGGAGTCATAGCGAAAGTTGGTGTACAGAAACAAGCTGAAGGTCAGGTGAGAAATGGATAAACAAGTGACATTTCTGGAGAATCAGTGGCAAATTGCTGGTGATATATCAAAGCAAAAGCGATCGTTGTGACACTCCGGGCCCAGTAACGTTCAAACCAGCTCGATGTCCTTCATACTGGCCCTTAAAATGTAACCGTGGAGACAAAACATGAAAATTAACTTCTAAGATGAATGCACGTGTGCCTTAACGCACATTGTTTTTGTGCACAGTTATAGTTTCAGCTGCAACATGAGATATTGCATATTAAGGGCAGGACTCCTTTTATGTGAACAACTATCAACAAATATACAAGCCACTTACCATAGGCTTCTCGTAGAAAGGGAAACCCTGCATTGACCGCAGAGCATTTGTCGCGCTAGAAATGTCCTTGAACACGACAAAAGCTTGACCCCTCATTTTCAGATTCTTCAAGGCCACTATCTCCAATATCTGTCCAAACTGAGAGAAAATAGCATACAGCGACTTCTTGAGATCTGGAACAGCGTGAACAGCGGGTCATTGTGATACAATTTTACCACAATTTGTCACAGTAATACAACTTTTCACTACAGCAACATCGTATTACATGCACTTCCATGCATACTATGGTGATTAAAAATACAAATAAAATGAATAAAAACGCAACAGGTAATATCGATGAGGGAGGAATCATACTGCCTAGTTCGGGAAAGCCACCCCAACTTGAAAAGATACCACCAACTTTCTATTTAGCACCCTCTCAACTTTCAACAGTGATATTCATTCAAAACTTGGGTTTGATACAGCATGCATTTGGATACAGCATTATAATCTTTCAAATACAAGCATGCATATCAACCGCGAAAAATATTATACAATATTCTGCAACAACAAAAAAATCCGCGTATTTCCAGAGGATTAGTGTGAAAAGGATGACAAATAGAACAGTAACATCTACACAAAATACATTTTACCTCCCACCCCAAATTGAACCTATAATCCGTTTTATCCAGGGCCAACCCTAGCATCTTAACTAGGGCAGGGGTATGGCACCACATTCATAACCGCACCCTCGATGAAGCTGCATATATCACTGCTTAAGCATCCCATTGCTCACTCGGTCCTGCTCTTGTTCCCGGCGGATGTGTTCGTGCTCCGCCGGGGCAGGTTATTTTATAGGAAAAAAAACTGTTGGGTCAAATGGCCCCAGTCACTTCTAAGTGCCCATCCCCAGCACCCTATGATTTTGTTTCACTGGGGGTACCGAATAAAAAATTAATACCCTTTGCAGGCCAGGCTGTCCCACTGGTAAATGAATGTGCCCCTAATGCAGAGCAAAAGCAAGTCTAGGCCTCCTCCCTCACGCCGCCTATTATATGACAATCTGCCCACCGGACAGGTCATGTCGCCCTAAATTGAGAGGTCATGGTGCCATTCCGAAGTCTTCGAATATCCCTTTCATGGCTCACTGCCTTCTCGCAGCTCAGATCGTCCATTGAACGGCTAGGACGGGGCTTGGTAACATCAGAGACGCCCTTCATAGCTCAGTGCCTTTCAAAAAGTGGAATGCCCCTGCTGCTGTTCAAAGTGCCCCATGTTGGCGTTGCAGGATGCAATTCAATGGGAAAAGTCATTGGCAAGTTTATGTACACAAACAATGTGGGTAGTCCTAAACGACAAACTGCTTCAATAGTCCCTAAGCAAGCAACTCTCATCAGCTTTTACTAAAGAGAACTGAAGTACATGTGGAAACAACCATGTGAAACCAAACATGTGAAAGTTATTATATGGCATGTGATAAGTCAAAACAATGTACAATAACTACAGAAGCTGTATAAGATTAGTACCCAGAAAATAAACCCAATAAAGCCACGGGACCTCTATCACATATACTGGAATTGTAGTTGAGTGTGTTCCAGTTTTAGCAGTACCTCTAGGTGTATTTTCAGGTGGTCTTTTGAGTGTTCCAAAATACCTGAAGATTGGCATAATGCACATGTAGCACTAATTTTCAAAGAGCATAGAAACTCAGTGCGAAATGGCAGGCGAGTTAGCTTCAGCTCACTAGATTTCCAAGTGTTACAAAAAAATATGCTCACCCATTCTGATAGGCATAACTTTTATAAGGGATAATTAACATGGATTTCAATCTGAAAGATCTTGCTTAACTAACCTTCTGGAATTAATTAAGTATGTAGCTATTGAAGTTGACAATGGAAGCAGCATAAATATAGTGCACCTAGACTTCAGGAAGGCTTTTGATAAAATTCCACACAGGCTTCTAATTTATCAGCTGGAGCAGCACTGGACTGGTGGAAAAGCTTTCGGTTGGATTGAGGCATATTCAATGGAAATGAAACAAGGGGTGGCATTAAGTAGATGTAAATCTGAAATGAAAGGAAATCCTGAGTGGTGGGCCACAGGGGTTCATTCCAAGCCCACTTCTTTGCATAGTCTGTGTGAGCAACATGGAGGTAGGACTGGAAAACAGGGTGTTTGAATTTGTTGATGACATTAACCTGGTAGGAATTGCCAGCAATGGTCATCAATCTAGCAATATTTATATTGACATGGATGACCTAAACAAAAGTGGGCTGACCAATGCAGATGTCCATCAACTTATACAATGGGAAGTAGGGAACTGGATGTCATTAAAGGGGAAAAAGTCTTAGGTGTGTTAGTTTCAAGTGACCTGAAAGCAGAACAACCATGTATCTCAACTAGGAACAGGGCAATCAGAATGCTGGGAATCAACAATAGAAGTGTAAAGCAAATGAGCAAGGAAGTCATGAAAAACGTACTTAGACTATGCATAACCCAATTTGGAATATTATGTACAGGCATGGAATATTATGTACAGGCATGCATAGACAGTGATATAGACATGTTGGAAAGAGTGCTGCATACAGCTACTATGCTTATCAGTGGACTAGCGATGTTAGAATATGGGGGTCATAGCATTAGACATGTGCTCACCTAAGGATAGGAGATTAAGAGGTGATATGATTCAGATGTTTAAGGTGGCAAAAGGGTTAGATGGTGTCAATCTGAATTATGCTCTATATATAGGGTCCATCAATTCAGGGTAGACTAGTCAAGGTATGGGACATATAAACACCAGTTAGTACTCAATGGATGGTTCATCAATGGAATACGCTATCTGGTGACGTAGGTGGGAGTCACTCATGAAATGTATTGAACAATTTGATGTGTATTTAGGTCCAATAATCTTATTTGTTTTGTTATAAGTTGTTCAGTAGAGGGATTGGGGTGGTTGGAGTGGGATTGATGTCAGTAGGTGCCTTAGATTGTGCTGATACATGGGGAATTATGATAGTAACAGGTGTGCATGGTAGTGGATTCAGTACCTTCATTGGGTATGTGGTGCTCTTGAGACTGCCCATGATAACACAATGGGATAGATAGTCTCTTTAGAACTCAGTATATAACATTCATCTGGGTGTTTCAGTCTCTTTTTTCTTATCTAATAGTTCTTTCCCACTATAGGCTTCACCCAAATGGGCCCCTGTGGCCCTTAGTAAACCATAACATTTTAAAGGTATGTCATTACCAGATGGGGGGGGGGGGGCTCGAAATGCTGGAATTTGGACCCATTGGGGTCAGTGGTGGTGTAGCAGTGAAATTTGGTTAGATGAGGCTGTGTCTTGCCCCCATTAATTATGCAAAATCAGCCCCCATGTCATTAATTCAATAACACACTATATCCTACATGACTTTCCAGTTTAATGTACCTTGAACAAAATAGCAGTGTTTGAAAAAATGTCTTATGTTAGCTGCAAGTAGTCAAAAGAACACCACAGGATGTCAAATTTTTAATTGAAGGCATGTGGATGAAAATAACTGAGGAAACTCCCAGAAACAATTTTGAGACAATATTAAACTTTTAAGTTTGTCCTTTTCGTTTGCTTTGATAAATGCCTAATTATAAAAACCTAATATAATTATTGATTGATTGATGTTTTGACTTAGATGGGTATCAGCTGATACTGGTTATTAGCACCCAAGAGATAACTTTATTAGTGATAACGATAGCAATAATGTCTATGCCATCAACTGCTTTGTATAACAGATCACATCATAGATAATCTTTCAACATGAATAATACTACAAGATGTTCATGTGCTGTGATCCGTTATTGCGAGCATGAACATAATACTTACAAAACAAAGTTGGCAAGATACTGATATAAACTGGTTAATACCAAGGACCTGACAAAAACATTTGCCATCAAGACACATCATCCTTGTGCAGATCATGACAGGTGTGATTCTGGATCAGGAGAAACTCCGGATTCCAGAGATATAAGTACATCATGATCTGCTGTGGTGTTAGCAGTTTTTGCCAGTAAAGTTTGTATTGGTTAATGCTACTGGCATATAAAAAAGACTAGTTTTGCCAGGATTTTGCCAGCCCTGCTTACAAGCAAGACTATGTTAGAACTGAGGAATGAAGACTTCATAAACACAAATCAAGAAGCACAATGTCAATATTTATTTGGAAATGATGTGAATTCAGTGTTCAGGAAATGGCATATCCAAACCTATTTCAAAAAAGATTTATCACTGACATAGCTTATATGTCTGTTTCCTGTACCCCAAAGTGTGTCACGCTCACTACTTTTCCAGTTTGCTAATGGTTAAGATCACCAAAGAAAGAATTTATGAATGGGACTGATTTCATGTCCTACCCCATTGCATGACCAGTTGCTGTACATGGTTATGATTTGTAATTTCTGGTGTACAGAATTACCAGAAAATGATGTCTGGGGGCTTCAGGGCACATTAACTGCATTAGCTATGCATTACCAGAATATAAGGGCACAACTTGGTTGTGACAGTGTCTCAATAGCTGGCCAATATCAATCCCATTTTAAATGTTTTCCCAATGACAAAATGAGTACAGCATTTATTCCATTACATTGTTGAGTATATGCATCCCCAGTTGACAATCCATGGGTCATACACATATTTTGGTGACCTACAGGGAATCAGTGGGTTTGTGCTGAGCTTGGCATGGGTGATAACTTATGAATGTTTCATATCAGCAGGACATGTGAAACACAACTTAAGATCAATGAAATATGACGAACAACCTACCAAGAAACAAATTGTACACAAACATCCAATACAAAGGTGGTGACATGATGCAGTAACTGTATAAAATTGGGTAAATAATTATGCATTCTTGAACTAACCTGTTTTCTTGACCTTCTCATTAAGGTTGTTGATGTAGATGGTCTGGTTTGGTCGGGCCTCCATCTGCAACAAGACAAATATGCATGGTAATGTGTACCCTGGTACGAAATCTGCCATCAAAACAAAGAAAAACATAATTCATTGTAGTATTCATTGCAAGTTATGCCTTCATGCATATGAGCATCTGTCATGCATAGAGGTGCACTTCAAATACAAGAATGCTTGGCTTCATGATAACATACCAGTATTTGAACCAGTCAGAGCTATAGATGAGAATTACACTGAACCAAACAGCTAGTTATGCCATTCTTCCTTTGGATGGCAGAATTCTCCAGTTCAGACATGTACTGGTGCTTTCTGTCAGATTCTAGAATAGTGGAATTTTCTCACACTTTTTGTTATAGTCCAAAAAATAAGTACACAGTAGTCAGTCAGATGTGGCTGACCAACTCCTTTCCTCCTCACTTACAGCACTGTGTGCAATTGGATGAACACAATTGGTCAAGTGCTGCAAGTCTAAACTAAATAGTCCAACCTGAGTTGGCTGATGGTGCCAAATCCCAGCAATTCATTTTAAAGCCAATTTTGAACACCTTGGATTGCACAATGATTAGAAACCAAATTTATCCTTGGTTTCCAGGGAAAAGTTAGAAGACTTGTGAAGCTAATTTTCTAATGTTTCAACTTTAAGACATTGCTAAGAGCACAAGCATTTGCTAATCCATAGAGTGATCAAGCACACAAACAATGTGCTCTTGACAATGACCTAAGGTAAAAATATATACAAAATAGCTTCACACTTTTTCAAACATGAAGTATTTATTAAGTTTAATACACAAATTCCACACCATGAATTTGTGTGGGGTGTGCCTAGCAGTGGATTCGGCACCTTCCTTCAGGATGTGATGCTGATAAGATTGTCTATGGTGGCACGATGGGTGTGATGGGAGGAGCTTGTGATTGTTGAGGGTGTTATCCGGTAGCAAGTGAGTGGTGCTAGATAGGCTGGGATATATAGCTTCCTAGGAACTTGGGATAAGGGATTGATTGGGGTGGGAGTATGTACATTCCTAGTACCTTTTCTAGATAGGCTTAACCCAGATGGGCCCCTGTGGCTCTTATTGAGCCTCAATACTTTATGACTTTATAAGTATCCCTGTGGCAATTGAGGGTGTCATCATCTGATGAATATATAAATCATAGACAAAACATAAAATAAAATAGCATAGCATAACCTAACCTAACCTAACCTAGACAAACATAACATAGCATAATGTATCAAATATATTATAGCATAATATAATATAACCTAACCTAACCAGAAAACCAGAATCATTCCAAACCAACTTTTTGGCCACATCATCAAATCTAGGTGGCATTGTTAGCTCTGCCATTAATGCTAACAGCATCGCAAGGAACATCCGGCCTTGATCAAAGGTTACAGACACGTCTGGCTGCAAATATTCCTTGTCAGGAATACATGTTGAATTAAGACAAAAACATAAGGTTTTTGATGTCAGAGTATTGAATCAAGTGCACTAAGTGTTGAATTTCTTCTTTATCACGTCTGTGACAAACCAGGTATGGATTGAAGCTTTATAAGCCACAGTCTGAAAGCAATGCTGGTTAGTCCGGCACTATTGAGGTACAAACGGACGAGCCACAGCCCAGACGATCCCATTAAGGTATGTAAATGTTTGCAGTGTTAACTCATAAAACTGTTAATATCGTAGCACATTTCCTCCGTATTGTGCCTATGACATCATCAATTGTATCGACCACCTTTGACTTAAAAGTAATCATTTGCAGAGAAAATGAATGATTGTATCGTCTTACCCACATCAAAAAGCATTTCATTCAAGAAATTCCAAAGAATAAAATTTTACCTTGATCTATAAATTTACCATAATTTTTTTCGACAACACTCATTCCCAGCCAGGTTATTTGCTCAAATTGTTCCAGGGTCTGCCAGTACTTGTTTTTTTTAAAGGAATTATATGGTTGAGATTTATAATTTCCTTCTTGAAGCATTGAAGCTTTATAAGCTGCAATCCAAGCTCCATGCTGGTCAGCAGCATGGGAAACTTACTTTCCAGGTTGGGAGTTGGAGTGCATGCCAACTTCTTCCAGAGTACATTTTCATGGACATTATTTTTATGCATGGAATCTGTTTACCAGCAACCGACTGGAAAAACCTACATAATCAGTACCTACATACTATGCATATGTAACATGCATTCTCATTTTTCATCAAATCAAATGTCAAAACATAGGAACATAGAAGTGAACAATGGATGGCACCGCCCGGCAGTGACTCGTAATAATCAGCACTGTTTCGTCTCTCATAACTCACAGGAGCAATGTGCTTTCCTTTCACTGTTGGTCTCAGTACAAGGCTAACCATATGAAAAACAAACAAAATACTTCACATTTCACCCTCAGCTCAGAGCACATACCTACCTACGCAGCCAATTTCCCAGGTAATACGAACACGACTCCGCTACCGCACACGCCAATTGGATGTGATCAAAGCAAAGAATCAGTCACGGTCTTGTGTTTGCAGTATGACACTGTTAACCATGTGTTCAAAGTTGCTAATGGTTATGATGTCATAAAAATTACCCCATGTTGATTGGTTGACGGACAGATTTCGGAACCGAAAACGCTAATGCAAATTCTGATCGGTGGCCTCCGGGACTCCGAAGGACGTCTCTTAAAACTGTCAAACTTTCCCACTATATGGGTGGCAGGAACACAGGTTTTCCGAGATGCGGCTCCAGAGCCGGAGAACAGTGTACTCAGTGTGCATGCACATCATCTTGCAAGTTGCTGTTGATGCATTGCTGTCGGCAATTCCGGTGGTTGAGATTGATGGAGTCTGTGAAGTTGGGGTCTGGCTGCTCACAAAAAGTGGTTAGTTTGAGTGGTGACCATAAGTGGAATAACCAGCGTTTTTTTTGGGTGTCGTTCTGTGTTTGTTTTTATTGATATCTTTGCCCCCACATTTGTGTCGGAGTACATGTGAAGCCCATCCTATCCAGTATGAACCTGGAGTGCAAAAATGTTTTCAGAGATAAAATCTCTTAAGAAGTGCCTTAATTCCCACCCTGCTGGTCAGTCCGACACCATTGAGGTACAAAAGGATGAGACAAAGCCCAGACAATCCCATTAAGGTATGTATATGTTTGCAGTCAACTCATAAAATACTGTTAATATTGTAGTAGGTAGGTGCCTACATTTCCTCCATATAAGGCCTATGACATCAATTGTATAGACTGCTGTTCACTTAAAAGTAATCATTTGCAGAGAAAATTAGTGGTCACATCATCATAATCACAGCAAAAAGCATCATATTAAAAAAATTTAAAAGTTACCTTGATCTGCAAATTTACCATAATAGGAACCTACCTACTTGCCAAATGAAAAGTAAGCATTTGTGAAGGAAATGATTGGTCACATCATCCCCAAACTAACACATTCATTTTTTTTCTTTGGAAACAATACAATACAAAGATCACACAGAACATGTTTTAGACGTTGATGATAAACATCAGACAATTACCTACCTTCTAATAATGATCAAATCAATGTGTAGATAAAACTATGCAGTCGGCGGCCTTCAGTTGGGTTCCGATATCACCAACCCTTGTGTGGATGCTCAGGATTCCCACATACACATCAATTTCATACAACCAGCATAATATCGCACCATCAACTTCAACCTTCGGTATGTGCCCTGAATCCGTACCGATCGTCGCTGTTAAGCCGGTGGATTATGGTCGAGTCTTCAGCGGCAATTTTCTTCCCTGCAGGTCGCTAAAAATCCTTCCAAGTTTAAAGCGTAATCTTGGTTTCAACTAGAACATTCTAGTGATCAACGAAGAACTTATATCCATATTTAATGTTAATAAGTAATTATTTCGATCAGGTATTAAAGTTTTGACATCAATGACAAGAAACCACTTATTGTATTATGGTGATCAGGAAACGATTTTGAACCGAGTGTATGGTATAATTATAATTCATCCGTTTTATACTGTTTGGCACGTTGAGTCAGATAATATAAAATGGTTAATTTAAAAAGCCAGCTTTGAAGTGGTAAATTTAAATTATTTGTTCAATAAAATTAATTATTAATTAGGCACCTTATTGTCTCGTAATTTCATACTTACAAGGTGGCTCTGGTCAGATATATGTCATCACGGACATCACGAATAAACCAAGGTTCTTTGTGCTCTTTGCAGTATATTGTTTCAAGCATTGATCCTTTCTAATTGTTCAGCTAAAGGTGCCCCTCCGGATGAAAATGTGCCCCCTAGAATCATTGAGTATACCCCCTTGAATTTTCAGCCGAAGTCTCCCCTCCAAGACCCTCGAGTGCGCCCCTCTTGAAATTTTCAACTGAAGGCACCCCTGGGGGCTCATGCAATGGCTCCGGACATGCCCCTTCCATGAAAAATCCTGGATCCGCGCCTGCCCTCTTGGCTACGCCCATGGAATGGGTCCCGGGCTGATAGAAAGAACTACAATTAAAGAGCAAGTCCTGCCCTGCAAAAAAAAAAACATTAAAAATCCTAATGGTTCTGATGGTATCCTAATGGTTTTCTAATGGTGTAATGGTTTTCTAATGGTCCTGATAGTTTTCTAGTGATGCTTCTGATGGTCTAATGGTAATTCCTAATGGTGTGATGGTTTTCTAATGGTCCTGATGGTTTTATAGTGGTGCTTCTGATGGTCTAATGGTAATTCCTAATGGTGTGATGGTTTTCTAATGGTCCTGGTGGTTTTCTAGTGGTGCTTCTGATGGTCTAGTGGCAGGGGTGTCGATTTTTGAAAAACATTGGGGGGGGGGGGCCGAAGTGCCAACGCACTAGACCCCCCCCACAAAAAAAAACTCATCGGATTTAGCCCACTATACTTTCAGATCTCAGAAATTCTGATTTTGTATTCGACGATGTGTATGTTTATGTTTATTAAGCATCCTCACCAACGGGGAAAATCGTCCAATAACTGGTGAAGTCACATAATTAAAAGAGCAGTGTTCAGTACATGTCAACATAACAACTCTTGGTTGGTTATTGGTTCTACGACACGTCGACCGTTGTGTCATATAGCGTCGCCAATCTCTCACGCCGATTGGTCGCGGGCGAAGAGTAGCGACTGGTGAGACTCGAACTCACCAACATAACAACTCTGAGTAATAGCATGCGACTGCAGTGCCATATAGTGGGCTCGGATCTATCGTCACCGTCACCGTCACCGTCACCGTCACTGTTACCCTCCTCCTCACTCAACACACCAACAAACACACACCGGCTTAAATAAAAATACTTCAGCGATCAGATGCAGGCTAAAACACACCGGCATTGATGAAGCATCAGAGCACAGCAGACCTGAACGGTGATGACGATGGGTGAAAGTATTTCCTTGGTGCCTAACGTTAGGGAGGGGAATTTTTCCCTTTAGTACGCCACTGCGGCTGCTCAACGTGTTTTTCCGCAGATTGCACGATCGAGAGTAGAAAGGCCCTTCGGATAATTTTCTTTCGGGACCCATTCTTAATTTTTCGGTGCTCTGGTCGATTCGATGGAGTCTCCTTGTGGTTTTTGTGGTGAAGTCTATTTTTATAAGCCCCCTGCAGGCTATTTTTGGAACCCGGTACGATTCTTCTGGCTCTCGGTGCGTTTTTTCCGGTGCCCAAACAGGTTTCTTTTCCGGCGTCCGACGACTTCTTATTTTGTGGATCTTTGACGCAATTTTTCCGTCCGCAAGGTGACATTCCGGGTATATATTGGTACCTGGGAAGCCAGCTGCAACTTGTGGGGCTCCGGCACGACGTTTTGGCCCCAGTGAGATTTTCAAGAGAAGCGGCGTGAATTTTTGTTTGTCTAAGTGCGATTTTTGGGGGCCCCGTCGTCACTTGTTGGGATCCCTTGCGGTGGCTACGACACGTTTGTGGGGGCCCAACAAGTTTTGTGGGCTTTTGGAGCTATTGTTGAGATCCCAGATTGATTTTCCGTGTCCGGACTGTTTTTCATTTACCCGGCTTCATTTGTTGGGTGATCTCAACGAGACTTGTAGAGCCCCGGTGGGACCTGTCAGGCCTCTGGCGTGATTTTCAGGGGCCCGGGTGATAATTCTTAGTACCCCAGTCTCGGCGTGATTTTCAGGAGGCCCCGGCCCGACCGTTTGTGGCCCCCGTCGTGATTTTCTTGAATCCCGGCACGACTTGTTTGCGGCCCCAACGTGATTTTCAGGGGCCAAGGTGCAAACTTTTGAGCCCCCAGCGTCATTATCGGGGCCCCTGCGCTACGTTTGGGGGCCCCCAAAGTGATTTTTCTGAGCTCCGGTGCGATTTTTGGTGGACCGAGTGAAATTTTTAGGGAGCATGGCGCATTTTTTTCCTAAGCTCGGCGGATTCTTGGGGGCCCCACAACCTATCAGGGGGGGTGAGGCAACTGCCCACAATTCCCCCTCCCCATTCGGTATGTCCCTGTGCCATGCAATGATGCAACATAAGAATCCAGGAATAGTTCATCTGTTTCATCACTCACATGTGATTTCAACTCCCCAGTTATCCAGACAGTTTGAGGAAAGTCAAACATCTGCTACATGGATCAGCAAGGATGGATTGTAAGGCAACATGGATACCATGGAATTCCGGTCACAGTCATGGGTGTAACTTTATATATATATGGGGTGGCAGGTGCCACCCCATCCATGAAAAATGCCCCCCCATTCGATCCAAGTGCCCCCCCCCCATGACGGCAGGCGTTGTACCAACATCGGAGCTTTAATGTGCCTGGTG
Source organism: Ashinkailepas kermadecensis (assembly GCA_034440615.1). Lineage (NCBI taxonomy): Eukaryota > Metazoa > Arthropoda > Thecostraca > Neolepadidae > Ashinkailepas > Ashinkailepas kermadecensis. The sequence continues at coordinate 50,545 of JAOTOM010001029.1, forward strand.
ACATACCGTGCCGGACGGCAATGCTGTCGGCTTTCACGCTGCCATTTACTATGAAGGGAAAATATCCATGCTACTGCTAATTGGCAGCAATTTGGCAGCGTGGTTGCGAAATCCGGCTACGTCCATCAAGTTGGCATCATATTCATATTCAGTTCAGTCAACGCGATTTCGTAGGGGGCGGACCCAAGTGATTGCGTTCAAACTATAGATAGTGGTTGGAAATAATTCTTAGAAGCTAAAAAATTGAGCAGCTAAGAGGGACATTTAGAATTGTCTTAGATAATTGATGTGAATCTTAGTATCCTGACGTCATAAAAAAACAGCGGACCCCTACGATTTTCTCTGAAATTATATATATTATGTAGTAAATTATGCAGATTTCAATAAAAATATCCACTAACAGGGACATTCAGAAATTTCGAAGTTATTGCCCTTCAAATTTCAAGGTCAAGCGGTCCGGACCCTAGCAATTCGCTCCAAATTAATGTCGCACGTGCTTCTCGATATTCTGAACACGACTATAATATTTGCTAAGAGGGACATTTGGAAAAAACACCTTAAACATAGTTGGACTGGTTGGACTGAAGCCAATATATGTGAACGTCTTAATCTAGGCACATATGTCGCCTACATGAACAAACGCGGTATGCTCGAGCCCGCCGGAGCCCGCCACAGCTTAAGCCGAGCCTTGGCTTAAGCCGGAGAAGCTTAGGCAGCCATGTCTGATCTCGTTCAACCCTTCTGGACAACAGCAAGTTTTGATGAGCACCGGAACTATGGATGAGGTAAGGAACATCGAATGTCGTCACTGATTTTGATGCTCTTTCTCGGGTGAAATTGCTGTTTATTGAGATATAAATTTGTGGCAGGGGTAAATTTGTGCTTTGAGATGTTTCTGAATTCGTGGAATGTATCATTACAATGCAATGTTTATGAATGTGACCACTCATTTTCTGTGCAAATGCTTACTTGTCAGGTTGTGAGCAAAATAACACCAAAAGGTTCAGTTAGATAACAGCATAAAAAGAGATGTTTAAAATGTTTTTAAAAAGCATCCTTTCCTAACCTAGCATAGGCTAACCTCCCTTTTGGATAAAAATCAAAAATATACAATTTAAAAAAATTGAAGCAATTTATTTCCTGAAGATTTTTGAACTTAAGAAACCTGACCGAACCTAACCTTGGCTGACATAAGCTGCTTTTAATGAAAAACAATTTCCTATTATTTTTGAATTTTTTGGCAATTTTCTTTCAATAACTCCAAACTAAAAACCTGAACTAACTGAACCCATTTGTTTGCACCATGGAGGCAAATGTGTAAATACTTGTCATGTTACCAGTGATAAATTATTTTTGAAATATGGGGGAATATACCACTTTCTGAATGGGGGGACGAGTGGTCTAGGGGTAAGATGCTCATCTCACAATCAAAACATTGTGGGTCGAGTCTCACCTGTCACTACGCTTCGCCTGCGACCAATCGGTGTGAGAGATTGGCAACGCTATATGACTCAACAGTCGATGTGTTGTAAAACCAATAACCAACTAACCACTTTCTGAACCAACTGACACCAACTGATACCAACTGACATCATTTCTGCATCATTTAACAGAAATGATGCAATTAGAGGTCATCAATTCAAAATTAAAGTTAATCACAGCAGGACAAGGTTAAGACAGTCCTTCTTCACCAACAGGGTAGTAGAACACTGGAACCAGCTGCCAGAAACCATTGTCAGTAGCAACACACTGAACATCTTTAAGAACAGCATAGACAATCATTATAAGAATAGGGGGCTTGTTTTTCTGTATTCCAGGGAGAGTTGATCAACACATTTGATGGACAACTGGTTCAGTGTACAGAGTGCAACCAAGAAGGGCCCTTGTGGCTCATAGTTGCACTGATCTTTTATGTCTTTATGTCTTTATGAACACTCAATCGGCATCCTTCTCCAAGAAGTATTGGCATCCTGCCCCTTGATATGAAGTATTCATGTCTCCTTTATAACAGTATCTTGTTTGTAAACAGCATGTGCATGCTCTCAATAAGGAATGGTGATACATGAACATTTTAAAATGCAATTTGAAGTAAAGAGATGACCTATAATCTTATATGACATACAATACCAGTTTATAGCATAGTTATTATTCTCCCTATCCTGAATATAGCTCTTCTTAAATTATGAATCTAAAAAAAAATGATAAAGGCCCAGTCATAAGTACCCGCACCATTGACTCAAATTTTGGTCTGAAAGACATCAAAAGCATTTTAAAATACACCAATAAATGGCAAATTTCCACATCCTGCTATGCTTGTTTTAACATATCACACCTAATGAATAACCATTATTTTAACCGTTTTACCACCCTAAAGCAAAATAATACTGAGGTTGGTGGGTAGGTAGGTACTGAGGTAGGTAGGTAGATACCAATGTAGGTAGGTAGGTACTGAGGTAGGTAAGTATGTACCTAGGTAGGTATAGAGGTAGGTAGGGGAAGCAAGTGTATCACAAAATGTTCTGTTTCCTGAACACCTACCTTTGGACGTCTCCTGTGTCACATTCAGCATGTAAATAACAAAACGATGGAGGTATTCATAAATAATGGGCCTCAACCAAAATATGAAGGTCCAATAGAGCTCTACTGATTCTTTGTGTACAGAGCTGATTCTTTGTGATTTGTACTGATTTTTTGTGTTGTGTATTCTTTGTGACCTGGCTGGCTGTGGTGGGCCAGCTGCAGCTGGTGATATTGTGTTTGTGACCCTGGTGTACCCCTCCTCAGGTTCCTGCTACAGAAGCTGACCTGGCTGACTGTGGTGGACCTGCTGCAGCTGCTGGGCGACTACCTGTTCAAGCCCACCGATATCACCATGCATGACGTGTTGCTGCTGCCGTCCACCACCCTGCTGGGCAACATGGCAGCAGAGCTGCTGCTGGTGGAGACACCTGCCAGATGATGCACACGACGCCCATACTGTACAGTGCCGCTGTCAGCGCTGCACACAATGGCATGCTGGCAATTGTTGATAATGTTCTGTACTTCATGCTGTTAGGATAATTGCAAATCAGACTGGAAATTGGCCATTATGGTTCCTGAACGAGGCGAGTAAAGCGTAAGGCGAGTAAATGTTCTTGTGAGCCATCCACTGTGTTTTGCGAGCTTGTAGATTTCAATGTGCATAGCAATGCCTCGAGCATGGGTGACTCGGACGTGTCTTAAGTTTCAGCATTCCACGAAGCAGAGGGTCCAGAGCAGCGGCAGCCATTGGCGTCAGTAACTTGCATGTTTGACAGAGGGTAGCAGTGTCACAATGCTACTAACCCAATTACCTTCAGAACATTCGCCGGGACAGTCATCGCATTGGCGTGTCGCCATGTGGAACGGGTGTCTGAAGGTGTGGAAATGCTGTGTGGTTTTGTACACACTTACTCCACACCCATGCTAGTTAGTGGATGGTTTGCGTGCCAACGTACCGCAGAACCTGTAGCTTACGGCGATCCAGTCGCTGCGAGTTGCCTTATTTTGGCTGCCACTCAGCCAATCCCCGAGATCCCCGAGCCAAACGGCTGCAAAACATCGACTGGAAGCGACTTTTGTCGCCGAGTCTGCTTGCAATACTGTTCAGGAGGTGCAAGCAGGAGCAAAAACTAAATATGATCTCAGGAATACTGTCTAGTCGTGGATGTACTCGGGCACGTATTCAACATTAATGAAGTGTACCGCATGTACGCAATTGCGTTATGCAGCGAGCTTGTCCAACGATTTGTTCCTTTTCTCACAGGGACATGTGTTCGATGCCGTGAACGGTCTTGTGCGACACCTGGTGTCCTTGCATGTGGTACGACGGCAAGAGACGTGAATGTCGGTATCCCCCATCACCAAGGCCTTGTGTTGCACGTGACTCGCTCTGCACGAGCCCGGTGTGTGACGTGTGACGGCTAGCTGACCTGTCGGCTGACGTGTTCTGCCGTACTGTGGCCGCGGCCGTCCGCGGCTCGGTTGGCCGCGAGGCGCGAACTCGCTGCGCCCGACGAGTCCGTGTCTTCATGCCGCGGCACCGGGCGGGGCGGACGTCGTCCTGGAGCGGGGGCGCGTGCTGTGCTGTGTGCATGTGAGCGCGGCGTCACGCGGCCACTGCTGCTGTGGCTGTGCACAGCGCGAGGTTGTGGTGGCGACGTGTCGGCGTCTGGCGCGTACTTGCGGCGATGCTGTGTTGCGACCCCACGCGGTGCCGGCCGTTCGCTGCGTCCTTGTGACGCGCGTCGACTGGTCAGGAAGACTGCACAGCCGCCGGGCTGAGCCACGTTCCGTGAGTGTCGCTGTCTTCCTACACCCACAAACTTTACGGCGAAATGCACTCTACCTAGACGAGACCGAAGCGTTTTGGTGTGACGATTCCAGGTCGGCTGGTTTTCCGATCTCGGTTTGGATCTGGAAGGCTGCGTGTCGGAGGCGGCTGTCTGTGGCGTCATCACTTTAGTTGTGGGGGGGGGGGGGTGCAAGCTCATTGGAGCCTCACTAATGGGTATGTGGTGTGCCTTAGTTACCATGATTTAGTACCATAGTTCTTTAAGATGTCCCAGTTATGAATGTTCACCGATGTTGGTGAGGAGAAAGAACAATCACGAACGTAGTTTACTTGCTGTCCCATGGTGAAAGAAGCTCCCTGATTAATGCTGGAGAGGATCTGAAACAGGAATTACGGGTGATCGCTAGCTGAACATGCTTTGATCCAGTGTGTGACAGAACAGGATTGGCGTGCTGACAGACTGAGGACACGAAAAACAATGAATGAAAATAAATGGTGTTCGTCCGCAGGGCCTAACCACACAGGGTCTAACCCTTAGGGCCTTACCACACAGGTGATCAGTCACCTCAATCATCTCTGTAGCACATCTGGTGCACCTTAAAATATCCGTCACTTGAAACGAAATCCTGCAACTACATCATGTGGCACCCGGTTGAAACGGAATGTAGACGCTTGTTTTGGGGGCCAACAATTCAGTGCAAAATAGCTGAAAGGTGACAACACACGGCACCTCATAGAGTCATGATGTGTTCAGACTTAGTAGCCACAAGGGCCCATCCTGAATTAAATTCGATGATTAGTTCTCTTCTTCCCACGCT